>JASDQU011400766.1:44604-57344 GCA_032191745.1 Picea mariana
TTAAAGCTCTGTATTGTAACTGCTTGACCAAGATAATATAAAGAAGACTTTGTGGAGGTAGCCCCAGGGTGGGGGTGAACCATGGTAATTGTGTGCATGGTGTTTTGTGCTTCTCTCTTATTCATCTACCTCTTTATTAGCTAAGTGATTGATGTGGTTAAGTAGATCTAGTATGCTTTGTGCTGTTGAAGAATGAATGAACATTGGATCTGATATATGAGATGCTCAGTGCTTGATCTATTGAATCTAACCTATATTTCTATGGATAAGTACTTAGTATAAGTATTCACTGTGATTCTCTATGCCTTCTGCGAAGTTGATTAATGAACATATATTAAGGAATAATTGATGCTAAGTGCGTTGTAGGAAAGATAATCACAGATCTGTGTCCCAGCTAAGGTTGTAGACACCTGAGTCTTGCAACCACCCCTGCCTCTACCTCGGGTGAGACTTCATCTGCTTTGTAGGTTTTTCTGAAGGGGCCAATAGTTAGGGCTTTGTTGGTGCACTCTTGAGTGTTGAACCTTAGGTATGCCCCTGTTCCAACAAATGGTTCTGTTGTTGAGACCTGGAACTGTGATTGCTGGGAACTGAAGAAGAAGAAGCTTTGTGTCAAATAAGCTCTGTGCGTAGATCTGTTACCCTAGTGTGCAGTGTTCTGTTTGACCTGTGAATATTTGTTCAAAGGAAAGAGGTCAGATATGAAGAAAGAGAGGTCAGATCTGCAAGAAAAGAAGTTAGATCTGCGAAGAAAAAGGTCAGATCTGTAGAAAAGAGGTAAGATCTTTAAGCTTTGTGCCATGATAACGGTAAGAATAGTTAAAAGTTTTTAGATTTGGAAGCTTTGTTCTCTGTAGAAGTAAGATAAGTGATTTTTTTTGTTTCTAAAGCATGGATCTAGGTATGTTTGATAGATTATGTCCTATAGATAAAATAAAGTTTGATATGAATAGATCTGATAAATATAGTGATAGATATGTTATACCTATGCATCGAAAGAATGTTTGGACTAACAAGTGGATGTAGGATCCTAGAAAGAGTTTTGGCAGGCTAGTCACCATGATCCTGGTGCGCAGTACAGAAGGAGTTGGGGAACATATAAACGAAAAAGAGGATTAACCCTATGTTATAGTTGCAGAGGACCGAGAAATCTTCCTAAGGAATTCCCTAGGAGAAGACCTAGTTGCATTTGTTGTAAGGCTATGGACCATGAAGTATTGGATTGCCCTAGAATGATTTCTAGGCTTGAGAAGCTGAATATGGAGCAAGCAAACCCTGAAGGAGATCAAGAGACCAAGATTATAGTAGAAACCCAGAAAGAATCAGAAAATATATTGCTACAGATGAAAGATACCTTGAATGACCACCGACATGTTAGGCTATCAGAGATCTTCAAATAAAAGGAGAAAATCAAAGCAAGAATAGGGGACTTTGACATTGACTATACCCTTGATGAAGAAGAGCAAGTGAACATTATGCCAGAAAGAACTTGGGAGGCTATGGGAAAGCCTACCATGATTCCTTCCTTAGGAGGAGCAAGTTTCTTCAGAGGAAAGCTAGTAACCCTATGTGGAAGACTCGCCTGGATACCTATGACTGTCAATGGAACTTCGACAGAGGAAGAATTTGAGATCATTAAATTTGTTGAAGACAATGCCCTGTTTACCATGCTCATAGGAAAACCTTGGATTTATAGAGAACAAGCCAGACGAAAAGAAGAAGAAAAATCTTTGGAACAGAAGAAGCAAGAGTTAAAATACTTTATGACTAGAAGGATCGCACACTTGATTGAAGAAAATAAGAGAAGATCATAGATATTTAATATTAGTACCTCCAGTGTCGAAGCTAAGAGAACACTTGAGGATCCGCAGAAGATCGAGCTACCTATTTTTGATACAGAAGAAGTATTATCAAGGAACCCTAGGAAAGATATTCCACAACGCGAAGTAACTAAGACCACAAAAGATAAACATCAGAATGGTAAAAGCATTACTGAAATGAGGCTCACTGGGAAGAAGGCTAGGAAGTTAAGAAAGAAAAGGGCTAATAATGTAAGGTTACAAGAGGTTCTAGAGGACACTTCGTAGTAAGAAAAATTGCAAAATTGGAGCTTCGCCGAGATATTAGGACAATGACAGAGAGTACTTCACCATGACGAAGCAATATAGCCGTTGGAACCAATACACCCGTTCGACCGTCGCTCCGAACGGATTGAAAATAAGTTATGGGTTACTACTAGACCATTGGATAGCACCAAAATAGATAGCAACAGAGTTAATGAAGGCCACATTTGTAGTTGACCTCGTAGGGAAGTGCATGGAGGGACTACAAATGAATTGGGCTAAATACCTCAGAAATCAGCTAGAGCTTGACTATAGACAAGTGCATGACCAAGGGTATGAGTTCCACTTTAGATGGTTTCTCATACTCATCACCTTCATCGCGTGGGAACTACCCAAGGGAGCCACGTTTCTGGAGATCGAACCCTTTGAACCTCTGGCTGCGAAGTACTGTATGTTGTGGTACTCTAGTGACATGAACAAACAGTGGTAGTCCAATGCCGTCTTCCATGAGTACTACACCCAGTTGAGGAATTCCATTTAGTCTACACCATGCATTACACCCAACACTCTTCATAGGTTTCGACCTTTGATGAAATTCAGCATAGATCATCACTTCACCTACATCATGACGCGCGTAGACAAACACAAACAACAACTCCAGTCATATTAGAAGATGATAGAAGATGACTTAGAGGAGATTACCAAGGAATGGTCAGTAGACCTCCTTGTTGCAGCAGATCCCATAGAGATGTCTGACATAGATAGCCCTAAATCTATTCTGGATACACCAGGACCGCACAATCCTAAAAAGGATTTGGAAGTTCAAGATATCCAAAACACATCCATGAAGACTGCTTCGCTATCACCTGCGAAGGGAGGTGATGAGGAAGAACTAGGGGGCACAGAAGTTGAACAGAGAAAAGGTGAGGTTACCCCGCCTAGGGACGAGGTAGATCCCTCCAAGAAAAGGAAGACTACCCCACCGAGGCCCTCATCCAGAAAGAAAACTAAGGCCATCCAAACCATGCTTAAGACTATGCTTACCCCGGATGATTTTGACTTCCTAATTGCCGCACTGAATGATGTTTCATTAGAGCTCGCGGAAAAGAAAAAAGAAAAGCAAGAGGATCTATTACACCGGATCACGAGTGAATTTAAAGAAGCGCAACAAGCACTTCAGTCCAGCCAAAGAATTCCTACGGCACCGATAGCAATGGAAATATTAGGAACAGGCGATGAGCCCACACAGTTACGCCAGATCATCGAGAAAGTCGAAGCTTGCCTTCGACGAGCTCAAGAAGACATAGCAAAATCCACCCAAGATTTGGTGCAAGCACAGAGTGCACATGAAGAGAAATGAAGAGCAAGGACCAGTTGCTAGCAAAGCAACTTGAAATACAAGAAATATTTCATAAGGAACTGTGCTTCGTGACAATCATAGAAGTGAAGATGGAAGATCGTCTTCCGTAGCAGGTGACCTAGTTGGAAGAAGTAATCCAGCAACTTCAACAGTGCAACACGGACCTAGAGCTTCGCATCATGCCCGAAACACCCCAAGAGATAAGAGATCTAAGAGAGGCCACTGCTCAAAGCGCAGTCGCCTGATTAAAAACTTTGGCTTCAGAATGTAGGTAGCTAAGAACCAGAAGCGCCTAGACCTATGAAACCCTTGCAGAGAATCCAAAATTGTAGATATTGGAGGCACAACTCCAAGAAGCAAAGCAACATGTAGATGTGCTACAAGCTCATCTGAAGTCTGTGACCCTAGTCTAAAGAATGAAGAGGTTCGCAGAGCAACGCACAACCCAACAATAAGTACACACGCTGCAAAGTAAGGTAATGGATGTTTCTCAGTGACTGCAACCACTCCAAGAGAAGGCATGTCAACAGTTCGCCGAACTTGAAATCCAGGGAGCTGAACTCAAATAGGGTGCCATCACCGCAGAACAACGCCTGGANGGCCTGTTGGCCCTTAACCAAGTTTTGAAGAGTACTTGGTTATGCTTGACCACTTTTGGGACTACGACAGCTTTCCAAGGAAGGAGCACAACACGAAGCAGAAAATAAGGAAGCAAGACCTATTTTAGGGTCTATTTTAGGGTTTTTGTGTTGATGTAATGGGAAAGGGATGTCAGCCCCTGGGTTTACCCACGTTTAGGCCAATTTTTCAATCTATAAATAGGTAATATAGATAGTAAGATAGGAGAGTGATAGTAATATAGTACATCTGTGTGATGTATGAATGGAAGCGTAGTGCTAGTATTTGGATCTGTGTGATCAGATGTATCTTAGAGTGCTCTGTGCATGAGATAGGAGAGCTAAGTATAGGTTGTTATAGTATTTTGATGAAGAGCAAGGAAGAAGGATCTAGCGAGCTGCACAAATCTTCTTCCCTGTGCGAATAAAGGGTCATTAAAGCTCTGTGCTGTAACTGCTTGACCAAGATAATATAAAGAAGACTTTGTGGACGTATCCTCAAGGTAGGGGTGAACCATGGTAACTGTATGTATGGTGTTTTGTGCTTCTCTCTTATGTATCTACCTCTTTCTTGGCTAAGTGCTTGATGTGGTTAAGTAGGTCTAGTATTCTTTGTGCTGTTGAAGAATGAATGAACATTAGATCTGATATATGAGATACTCAGTGCTTGATCTGTTGAATCTAACTTATATTTCTGTGGATAAGTACTTAGTATAAGTATTCACTACGATTCTCTATGCCTTCTGCAAAGTTGATTAATGAACGTATATTAATGAATAATTGATGCTAAGTGTGCTATAGAAAAGATAATCATAGATCCGTGTCCCAACTAAGGTTGCAAACACTTGAGTCTTGCAACCATCCCTACCTCTACCTTGGGTGAGACTTCATATGCTTCGCAGGTGTTTTCGAAAGGGCAGGTATTTAGGGATTTTTTGGTGCACTTTTGAGCATTGAACCCTGGGTTTTCCCCTGTGCCAACAGATGGTTCCGTTGCCGGGACCTGGAACTATGATTGTTGGGAATTGAAGAAGAAGAAGCTTTGTGTGAAATAAACTTTGTACGTAGATGTATTACCCTAGTGCGCAGTGTTCTGTTTGACCCGTGAAACTTTGTTCCAAGGAAAGAGGTCAAATTTGAAGAAAGAGAAGTCAGATCTGTAGGAAAAAAAGTCAAATCTGTGAAGAAAAAGGTCAGATCTACATAAAATAGGTAAGATCTATAAGCTCTTTGCCCCGATAACGGTAAGAATAGTTAAAAGTTTTTAGATTTGGAAGCTTTGTGCTCTGTAGAAGTAAGATAAGTGAAATTTTTTGTTTCTAAAGCATGGATATAGGTAAGTTTGATATGAATAGATCTGATAAGTATAGTGATAGATATGTTATACCTATGCATCGAAAGAATTTCTGGACTAACAAGTGGATGTAGGATCCTAGAAAGAGTTTTTTCCAGGTTAGTCACCATGATCCGAGTGCGCAGTATAGAAGGAGTTGGGGAACATCTAAATGAAAAAGAGGATTAACCCTCTGTTATAGTTGCAGAAGACCGATAAATCTTGCTAAGGAATTCCCTGGGAGAAGACCTAGTTGCCTTTGTTGTAAGGCTATGGACCATGAAGTATTGGATTGCCCTAGAATGATTGCTAGGCTTGAGAAGTTGAATATGGAGCAAGCAAACCCTGAAGGATATCAAGAGACTAAGATTATAGCAGAAACCCAGAAAGAATCAAAAAATATATTGCTATAGATGAAATATACCTTGAATGACCACCGACATGTTAGGCTATCAGAGATCTTCAAAGAAAAGGAGAAAATCGAAGCAATAATAGGGGACTTTGACATTGACTATACTCTTGATGAAGAAGCACAAGTGAACATTATGCCAGAAAGAACTTGGGAGGCTATAGGAAAGCCTGCCGTGATTCCTTCCTTAGGAGGAACAAATTTCTTAAGAGGAAAGCTAGTAACCCTATGTGGAAGACTCGGCCAGATACCTATGATTGTCAATGGAACTTCGATAGAGGAAGAATTTGAGATCATTAAATTTGTTGAATACAACGCCCTGTTTACCATGCTCATAGGAAAACCTTGGATTGATAGAGAACAAGCTAGATGAAAAGAAGAAGAAAAAGCTTTGGAACAAAAGAAGCAAGAGTTAAAAGACTTTATGACTAGAAGGATCACGCACTTGATTGAAGAACATCAGAGAATATTGCAGATATTTAATATTAGTACCTCCGATGTTGAAGCTAAGAGAACAATTGAGGATCCACAGAAGATCGAGCTATCTATTTTTGATACAGAAGAAGTATTATTAAGGAACCCTAAGAAATATTTTCCACAACGCGAAGTAACTAAGACCATAGAAGATAAACATTAGAATGGTAAAAGCATTACTGAGATGAGGCTCACTGAGAAGAAGGTTAGGAAGTTAAGAAATAAAAGGGCTATTACTGTAAGGTTACAAGAGGTTCTAGAGGACACTTCGCAGCAAGAAGAATTGCAGAATTGGAGCTTTGTCGAGATATCAGGACAACGACAGAGAGTACTTTGCCATGACGAAGCAATATAACCATTGGAACCAATATACCTGTTCGACCACCTCTCCAAATGGATTGAAAAGAAGTTATGGGTTACCACTAGACCATTGGATAGCACCAGGACGGATAAGAACGGAGTTAATGAAGGCCACATTTGTAGTTGACCTCGCAGGGAAGTGCGCGGAGGGACTACAAATGAATTGGGTGAAATACCTCATAAATCAGCTAGAGCTTGACTGTAGACAAGTGCAGGACTAAGGGTATGCGTTCCACTTTAGATGGTTGCTCATGCTCATTGCCTTCATCGCGTGGGAACTACCCGAGGGAGCCACATTTTTGGAGATCAAACCCTTCAAACCTTTGGCCATGAAGTTCTGCACGCTGTGGTACTCCATCGACAAGAACAAATAGTGGCTGTCCAATGCTGTCTTCCATGAGTACTACACTCAGTTGAGGAATACCATTCTTTCTACACCACACATTACACCCAAAGATCTTCATAGGTTTCGAGATTTGATGAAATTCAGTGCAGATCGTCACTTCAACTACATCACGACACATGTAGACGAGCACAAAAAATAAATCCAGTCATATTACAAGATGACATAAGATGACCTGGAGGAGATTACCAAGGAATGGTTGGAAAACCTCCATGTTGCAACAGATCCCGCAGAGATGTCCAAAATAGATCACCCTGAAGCTATGCCGGATACACCAGGACCGCGCAAGCCTAAGAAGGATGTGGAAGTTCAAGATATCCACAATACATCCACGAAGACTGCTTCACTATAACATGCGAAGGGAGGTGATGAGGAAGAACTAGGGGGCACATAAGTTGAACAGAGCAAAGGCGAGGTTACCCCACCTAGGGATGAGGCAGATCCCTCCAAGAAAAAGGAAGACTACCCCATTGAGGCCCTCATCCAGAAAGAAAACTAAGGCCACCCGAAGCATGCTTAAGACTATGCTTACCCCGGATGATTTTGACTTCCTAATTGCCGCACTGAATGATGTTTCATTAGAGCTCGCGGAAAAGAAAGAAACAAAGCAGGAGGATCTATTCCGCCAGATCACGGGTGAATTTAAAGAAGTGAAACAAGCACTTCAGTCCAGCCAAGCAGTTCCTACGGCGCCGATAGTAATAGAAATATCAGGAATAGGCGATGAGCCCACACAGTTACGCCAGATTGCCGAGAAAGTCGAAGGTCGCCTTCGACGAGATCAAGAAGACATAGAAAAATCCACCCAAGATTTGGTGTAAGCACAAAGCGCACATGAAGAGCAATGGAGAAAGGTCGCACAGGAGCAACTTGACTTACAAGCAAATGGGAGGAGGAAAAAGCCCAGTTACAACAGAGCAAGGACCAGTTGCTAGCAGAGCAACTTGAAACACAAGAAAGATTTCATAAGGCACCGCACTCCGTGACAATCATAGAAGTGAAGATGGAAGATCGTCTTCCGCAGTAGGTGACCTAGTTGGAAGAAGTAATCTAGCAACTTCAACAGTGCATCACGGACCTAGAGCTTCACATCATGCCTGAAACACCCCAAGAGATAAGAGATCTAAGAGAGGCCATTGCTCGAAGCACAGTCGCCTGATTAAAAACTTTGGCTTTAGAATGTAGGCAACTAAGAACTAGAAGTGCCCAGACCTATGAAACCCTTGCAGAGAATCCATAATTGTAGACATTGGAGGCACAAATCCAAGAAGAAAAGAAACATGAAGATGTGCTACAAGCACAACTGAAGTCCATGACCCCATTCGAATGAATGAAGAGGTTCGCAGAGCAACGCACAACCCAACAACAAGTACACATGTTGCAAAGTAAAGTAATGGATGTTTCTCAGCGACTGTAACCACTCCAAGAGAAGGAATGTCAATTGTTCGTCGAACTTGAAAGCCAGGGAGCTGAACTCGAATAGGGTGCCATCACTATAGAACAACGTCTGGAAGGACCGCTCAATGACACAATAATCCAGGAATTTACTGAACAAGAGGCTGTCACACTGCAGCAGGTCGAAGCCACTTGAGCCAAGCTCGAGGCGTTTGAAGTGGAATTGGTAAGACCTGAGTGACTCGGGATGAGTCACAGGTGAGTGTCGGGGGCCTGTTGGCCCTTGACCAAGTTTTGAAGAGTACTTGGTCATACTTGAGCACTTTTGGGACTGCGATAACTTTCCAAGGAAGGAGCACAACGCAAAGCAAAAAATAAGGAAGCAAGACCTATTTTGGGGTCTATTTTAGGGTTTTTGGGTTGATGTAATGGGAAAGGGATGTCAACCCATGGGTTTACCCACGTTTAGGCCCATTTTGTAATCTACAAATAGGTAATATAGATATTAAGATAGGAGAGAGATAGTAATATAGTACATCTGTGTGATGTAGGAATGGAAGCTTAGTGCTAGTATTTGGATCTGTGTGATCGGATGTATCTTAGAGTGCTCTGTGCATGAGATAGGAGAGATAAGTACATTTTGTTATAGTCTTTTGCTGAAGAGCAAGGAAGAAGGATCTAGCGAGATCCACAGATATTCTGTCCTATGCGAAGTAAGGGTCATTAAAGCTCTGTGCTGTAACTGCTTGACCAAGATAATATAAAGAAGACTTTGTGGACGTAGCCCCAGGGTGGGGGTGGACCATGGTAACCATGTGTATGGTTTTTTTTGCTTCACTCTTATGTATCTACCTCTTTCTTGGCTAAGTGATTGATGTGGTTAAGTAGATATAGTATGCTTTTTGCTGTTGAAGAATGAATGAACATTAGATCTGATATATGAGATGCTCAGTGCTTGATTTGTTGAATCTAACCTATCTTTCTGTGGATAAGTACTTAGTATAAGTATTCACTGCGATTCTCTGTGCCTTATGTGAAGTTGATTAATGAACGTATATTAAGGAATAATTGATGCTAAGTGCGCTGTAGGAAATATAATCACAGATCTGTGTCCCAGCTAAGGTTGCAGACACCTGAGTCTTGCAACCACCCCTGCCTCTACCTGGGGTGAGACTTCATCTGTTTCTCAGGTGTTTCTGAAAGGGCCGATAGTTAGGGATTTTTTGGTGTGCTCTTGAGCGTTGAACCCTGGGTCTGCCCCTGTACCAACAACTATCTATAATAAGGAAGTTTTGCTGGGTTTTCTCCCCGATTAGGGTTTCCCAGGATAAATGATGTATTTCTTATGATTGTGTATTTCTCAATGATCCTATCTTATGCTATTGTTATCTAGTGAAATGCAAAGAAATCTAATAATAGCTTAAACCTTAACATGGTATCAGATCTAGGCTGAAGAGAGCATCTTTCACAAGAGAAAGTGAAAAACGTCACTGTTGCCGTACATGCAAATTATGGATTTTTCATTGATGAAGTATTTCAACCCTAAAACCATCTAGAAAAGTTTTCCCTTCCTCAAGGATCAGTTTTTCATCCTCAGCGCAACTTTTTAGTGGCTAGATCTCTCGAAAATTGAAACCCTAGTTTCACAAAGTACTAGAAGTACCAGAAAACCAGAGTACCAAAAGTACAAGAAGTACCAGAGTACTAGAGGTACCATAAAACCAGAAGCACCAGTCCAAAAATCCATATATCAAGTTTGGATGGGTAAAAGTTGGATTTTCTCAGATCCAAATACACCAGGACACTCGCCTTAGCCAAGCGCACCTCCTGGTAAGTTCATAATTTAATTTTGAGCATTTTTATTTTTGGACATTTTCCTAGCTCTAGGTAAAATATGTCTGCAAGCACTAATCTTGTTGACAAGATGGAAGGTATGGAAAACATTCATGCCTGGAAGTATAGGATTGGTCTCATTCTTGAAGAGAATGACCTAGCAAGATTCACCAAAGAAGAAGTGTTAGAACCCGACGATGCTGAAGACAAAGCAAAGCATCAAAAGGACACGATCAGGGCCAAAAGAATCATTGCAGATTCAATCAAAGATCACCTAATTCCTTATGTGTCATCAAAGAAGACTATGAAAGAAATGTTTGATGCCCTAAATAGACTATATGAAGGAAAGAACATAATTTAGAAGATGAATCTAAGAAATCATCTCAAGAATACAAGGATGCAGAGAGGAGAATCATTCCAGGAATATTTCTCTAGAATATCAGAATTCAAAGAACAACTTGAAGCGATTGGAGATACCATAGATGAAGATGAACTCATAATGATGACCCATAATGGTATCACAATACCTTGGGATGCATTCATCCAAATGATTTGTGCCAGAATGGAGAAACTAAAATTTGACAGTCTATGGGAAGAATGCATTCAAGAAGAAACAAGAGTAGCTAACCGAGAAGCTTTACTAGCAAGAGATGAAGATCAAGCCCTAGCTACTCACACTAAAGGAGGAAGAAAGAAGTCTCACTTCCAGAAATAAACTCATAAAGAGTCTCACCCCCAAAACAAATCTCAACCAAAGAGATTCTATAAGAAAGGACAACAAAAGGAAATAGATTACTCATCTATCCAATGCTACCATTGTGACAATATGGGACATATTGTGAGATATTGTCCATCTAGACGAGAAGAATACAAGAGGAAAAATAAGAGGCACCATGCCCATGCATTTGAAGATGAAGAGCCACCACAAAAATGTTAAGAGAACAAATTAAAGACTATGTCTTAATTTCGGCCCTCTCAGGATTGGTAACACCTAAAGAGGACACTTGGCTCATTAATAGTGGTGCCTCCAAGCACATGACATGAAAAAGAGATATTCTCTCTTGCATTTCAGAAAAGTAGTTTTCTCGGAAAGTGACACTTGGAGATCATTATCAATACCCTATCAAGGGAGTGGGAGAATCAAACTACAAGATCAATTCAGGTAATTCAATGAAGATGAAGGACGTACTCTATGTACCAAGTTTGACAAAGAACCTACTCTCCATATCATATTTAGAAAAGAAAGGATTCAGAGTTGCCTTTATAGATGGAGAAGTTCTTATGTGGGCTAAAGGAGAAACCATTAAATAAGCAATTGTCATTAGAAAAGAAGAAGGTGGCTTGTATAAGCTAAAGGGCCACTCAGAAGATGTCATGACCCACACCATTGAGAATCCATGTGAACTTTGACATAGAATATTATCCGACATCAACTACAAGGTGCTACCATACGTATGCAAAGTAGTCATAGGTCTACCAGAACTCAAGGCTGACCATGAAGTTGTGTGCAATGGATGTGCATAAGGGAAGAACATCAAGAACCCTTTTCCGAAGAGAGATAACAAAGCAGAAGGAGTCCTAGAACTCATCCATTTAGATGTGTGTGGTCCAATGCCATCATCCTCCATCAGTGGGTATGTATACTATTTATCTTTTATTGATGATTATTCTTGTAAGACCTAGGTTTACTTTTTGAAATCAAAAGATGAAGTGTTCAGTAAATTCAAGGAATTCAAAGCCTTGATAGAGAATCTTTCCGAAAGAAAGATCAAGAGACTCAGGTCAGATAATGGAGGAGAATACACCTCAAAAGAGTTTGTGAACTTCTGTAAAGATGTCGGGATCAAGAGGGAGCTCACCACTCCCTACAATCCTCAACAAAACGATGTGGCAGAAAGAAAGAACATAACGATCATGGAAGCAGTGAAGACCATGATCCATGATCGAGATATTCCAATGTGCTTATGGGAATAAGTAGTAATGACAACCGTATATGTGCAAAACTGATTGTCTCATAGTGCACTTGGGTTCAAGACCCTGGAAGAGATGTTCACAGGAAAGAAGCCAGAGGTAAGCCATCTCAAAATATTTGGCTGCTCAGTATTTATACATATTCTGAAAGAGAAGAGAAACAAACTGGAACCCTTAGGAAAGAAGGGAATATTTGTGGGATACTGTGAGGTCGCCAATTCCTTTAGGATTTATATACTAGGTCACCATCACATTGAGATCAGCAGGGATGTGACCTTTGATGAAGATGCTGTGCTCAAGAAATCAAGAATATTCCATCTTGAAGAAGTATATGAAGAGGAACCTGTATCTCCCAGAGTTACATAATTAGTGAGGGAGGTTCCCAGAGTTGTAGAACCAGTGAGGGAAGTCGTAGCTTCCCCTGATCAGAAAATTCCAGAAGATCATGACATAGTAGAATTTCAAGAACCTCCTCAGATGATGATCTCCCATAAGAGAAAGCTTGCTCGGTCTAGGGAGCTT
>JASDQU011400767.1:34968-50601 GCA_032191745.1 Picea mariana
AATAAAAAATAAAAATCTAAGTAATTATTTAGGAGTAGATTTTGAGTTTTTTATGGACAATGGTACCAGTTATCGAAGGCATGGATTCAATTAACTTATGATTTCAGCTAAAAAAAAAATGCAGTGCTACTGGTAGCATCACTTTTTGATTTGAGGGTAAATTTTAACCATCGTAAAAAATAATGTGGAAACATTACAGATCATAAAATTTTAAATATCAAAAAAACACCTAAGAAGGAGGGGGTGCTACTGGTAGCACTATTTGTAAAACCAGGGTAAAAAATATGACCCTTGAAAAAACAAGAACTCGACAAAATTCTCGTTAAATTGGTAATATTGTTTTCACACATTTATATTTTTCATTATTCTTTTTACTTTAAAAACCTAGCAAAACCCTTACCAAATCATCTTCCCCTTTTTCATAAGAAACATAAAAACTATATATATAATAAATCTTTGCAATACAATAATAATAATAATAAATAGATAAATAAATAAAATAAATTACTTTGAAACCTAGTAAAAACCTTACCAAATCACATTTCCCTTTTTTATAAGAAATGTAAGATTTATTTATATGATAGATCTTTGCAACGTGACAATGATAACATACAAAAGATGATAGCGTATCGAGAAAATGAGAGATGTCATTATGATTAGATTAAATCCAAGTAAATGCCCTTTCAAAGGCACGTAATAATTTCAATGAGTGTATTTACTTAAGATTGAATATCTTTATATGTGAAATGAAAAGAGGCTCAAATTGAATTTTCTCAAAAAAAAAATAAATTAATTAATGCCAAAGGCCACGTGTGGGATGTTTTTACAATTAAGTCCACACTTTATAGCTATAAGTTAGAAATTTTATTCCTCTCCACATTTTCAATGTGAGAGAACGAGTCCAAGATAACTTAGGAGTGCAACGAGTTAAACAAAAATAACCACACAAATACATTTTTGCTTTCCAAACAACTCACAAATATATTATATTATTTAACTTCTCTAACGACATTACATTTCTTCTTGGAAACTTCATAGAAAACTACGAGGAAACCACTTGAGTTGAGAGTCTTGAAAGTGATGTTGAGAGTCTTGAAAGTGATGTTGACAATCTTGAAAGTGATGTTGATAAGCATTCCAACTAGGAATGACTTTATCCATCTAAATTCATGCCTCTTATCTCTTTAGAGAAATTGTGGATACTTAATTTCCTATCAATATCTTATCTCTTCTAGGAAATTATGAAGAAAACTTTAAGAAAATATTTTATGGAGAAAACTTTAAGAAAATACTCTATCCATGTAAATTTATATCTCTTATTATTTCATGGAAATTGTGGAGACTATTCCCTATCGATATGTCTTCTCGGAAATTATGGGAAAACTTCAGAAAATACATTATCCATGTAAATCCATACCTCTTATCTCTTCATGGAAATTGTCTTCTCATAAAGGAAATTGTCTTCTCATAAACTATGGGAAAACTTAAGAAACCACATTATCTATATAAATCCATAACTCTTATCTCTTCATGGAAATTGTGGATACTTAATTCTTAGAGGTATCTCTTTTTGGAAATTATGGAGAAAGCTTTAAGAAACCTCTTTTCTCTTCTTCGACTTTAAAGTTTTTATAAATATCTCTTTTTAAAATTGTATAACTAAATTCTTTATGAATATATCTTCTTGGAATAAGTGGGGATAATGCAAAGAAATTATTTTAAAGAGTATATCTTCCTGGAAGATCAATCTTCTAAATGTTTATGGTCCTTGTCTGGAGCTAAAGTTTTCTGGACTACTCTTGCAAACAACAGTCTTCTTTCTATGAAGAGTCTTGTGATTGTGAGGGACTTAAATCTTATGGTCTCTAATGGAGAGGTTTGGGGAGGCTTTGCTTCTTCCGGCCAGCTTGCAAGTTTTTTCAACTCTCTCTTTCTATCACATAAACTTATTGATGTCCAGCCTGACAAATTAGTCCTGACTTGGCGTAATGGGCGCTCGGGTACATATTTGATAGCCAAGAGATTGGACAGGTTCTTGGTTTTGGAGGATCTGCTCCTGGATGTTAGACTTTATCGATCATGGGTGGAATTTCCCTTTGTGTCGGACCACACACCAATACTGTTACAGCTAGATAAAAATACTTTTCCTAAAGCTTACCCATTCAAATTCAATTCTCAATGGCTCTCTGATAAAGTCTACGACAACATGGTTCATAAGCTTTGGATTGATTAGAATTATCTTCAGGAAGGAGATAGACAATGTTGTTTTATAAGGAAGTTAAAGGACCTTAAAACTCTTACAAAAACATGGGCAAAAGAGTCGAGGGATCGAGATGTTAAAGTTCTGGAGAACCTGGAAGGAAATGTAAAAAATCATTTGAGGTTTCTCTCGGAGGGTTTTTTACTTTCGAAGGTGTAGTCTAATCTCATTAAACTTGAATTTGAAAGGAATAAGCTTCTAAAATCTCAAGAGGACCTGTGGCGACTCAGAAGTCAGGAAATTTGGGTCCAAAGCGGCGATCAAAATACCAAGTTTTTTCATCATTTTGCTAATCACAGGAGAAATAGAAAACATTTATGGGAGATCAAAGATGATTCGGGGTTTATTTACAAAGGTCAGAAAGTGATAGTTGTGGAGGCAGAAAATTATTTCAAGAGCTTCTTTAAATCCATTGATATTGTTTCAACAGTAGAGCAGGTTGGGGTGGCGGGTCTCTTTTCAAGGTTGATTAGCGAGGATGAAGCGAGAGATATTTATTTTCCAGTTATTATAAAGGAATTGAAATCGGTTTTACCTTAGTTTAAAAGAGAAAAAAATTCTAGGGCCAGATGGATGGACAGTGGAATTTTTCTTACATTTCTTCGATTTAGTCAGTGAGGATCTTCTGGATTTGGTGGAGGAGGTCCGTTCCTTTGGTCGAATTGCAGGAAGCCTAAATTCCACTTTTTTAGCATTGATCCCCAATATCAATAAACCACAAAACTTTGGGGATTACAAACATATTTCTTTGTGCAACATGGTTTATAAAGTTATTTCAAAAGTTATCACCAATCGGATCAAAACAATTCTTTTGAGGGACCTATCTACAGAACAACTTGGCTTCCTGGAGGGGTGTCAGAGTCATGATGCAATAGGTACAACTCATGAATGGATTTATAGTATAAAAAAGAAAAACATAAAAGCTCTCATTCTTAAGCTAGACCTACAAAAGGCTTATGATTGTGTCAATTGGGACTTTCTAAGATTGATTTTAATCCAAGTGGGATTTAGAACACCTTTGACAAACTGGATTATGGCATGTGTAAGTTCTGTGTCCCTTGCAGTATTAGTTAATGGGCAGGCCACCAACTTTTTCAGAAGTGGTAGAGGACTCTGTCAGGGATGTCCACTGTCACCCTTAATTTTTATTCTAGTGATGGAGAGTCTAAGCCTGCTATTAAAATCAAGCCAAAGAGAAGGGTCCTTAACCAGAATAAAAGTTTCCAGGCTTACGAAAATTCTACACCTTTTATTTGTAGATGATTTTTTACTTCTGACAAATGCTTTTGTGCATGAATGGAAGGAGATTGTGAGTCTTGATCATAAGTTTTGTTTGGTTTCGGGCTTAAAGGTGAATCCAATCAAATCGATAGTTCATTACTTAGGACTCTTAGAGTCGGAACTTGCTTCTTTCAAGCTGATTCTCCCATATAACTTTTCTGATCTTTCCATGGGATTCAAATATCTTGGGTACTACTTAAAGGCTGGATTACAAAGATCGAAAGATTGGCTATGGATTTTAACCAAAGTGGAAAAGAAAATTAACCATTGGAGCTACAGATGGTTGTCCTTGGGTGGCAGATATACACTATGCAAAGTCGTCCTGGAAATCCAACCCATTTATTTGTTATCTCTAGCTTTAGTTTCGTTATCCATTCTTCACAAGTTAATAAAATTACTCTATAATTTTCTTTGGAATGGGAATGTTGACTCAAATCATTATCACCTCTGTTGCTAGGAGACTCTAGCTTGCCCAAAATGTTTTGGGGGTTGGGGATTTCGTAATATCTTCTCTTTCAGTAAAGCTCTGGCAGTGACAACTCTTTGGAGAGTTCTAACTAAAGAAGGAATGTGGAAAAAAGTAATAAAGGAGAAGTATTTCCCTTCTATGACAGTTAAAAATTGCCTCCGATCAGCTTCTTTTCATCAACTTTCGGCTTCAAAAAGATGGAATATCCTTCTAAAGTCTGTGTATCTCATTACAAATTGGCTAAGCTGGAAGCCTAGTTTGGGTCATCATGTGGATCTAGGTAGGAACCAAATTCTGAGGATGGAAAATTCATCCTTCCTTTCTCTTTCGCTTCTCACTGTTCTCAGCAAGAATCAACTTATGATCTAGCAGTAGAGTGGCATTGTTTCCGGCGAGCTCTTCAAGCATCAGGGGTTACTTTATCTGAATTTGAAGACGAAATTTTATGGATAGGGGGAGACTCATCAGGCTCCCTTTCGACAAAGAATGTTTATTCTACCTTAATATCTACTCAAAACCTGTCGACTGTCACAGGATGGTGCAAAATCTTGTGGAAATGGGATATACAACAAAAAATTAAACTATTTTTGTGGCTGGCAGCGGAGAACAAAATTCTGACATGGAAAAATTTACAACATAGAGGATGGGAGGGCCCTGGTCGTTGTCAGTTATGCAAAGAAGATAGTGAAGATACTGAACACATGTTTATTCATTTTTCTTTCACCAACCTTATCTGAATGAAAATTAAAGCCATTAAAAAGTTCAATCAGGATTGGGGCGAGACTGATTTAAATGACTGTATAAAAAACTGGACCAAGAAAAAGACTGTTTCAACTAGTCTAGCTCCTCTGATATGTTGGTTTATATGGTTTGAAAGGAATGCAACTACCTTTGAAGGAAAAACTCCTTCTGTTCATTCGGTTGTTATCAAGACTCTTGGATCCCTTCATAATCCTATGGATAAAAATATTACTTCTTCCTTCTGTTCTTGCAGGATAGATCATCTTCTTGACTACCCAGTGGCCTATTTTTATGGAGCAATGAAGTAAAATGGAATTTGCAGTGGTGCCGAGGGTATCATTAAACTCTCGGCATCAACAGTTTATAAATGGTACTTGAACTGTGGTATTGGAACTAATACAAAGGCATAACTAATGGGAGTATGGGAAACACTCTTTATAGCAAATCTTTTGTCTATTCACAAACTTCAGATTCTAGGAGATTCAAATGTAATCATAGACTTGTTGAATGATAAAAGTGATTTGCGTGTTAGCTCCATTGAAGCATGGAAACAAAGAATCAAGATGTTAAAAAGAAAGTTTGCGGACGTCCAATTTTTTCACATTTATCGTGAGTACAACAAGGAAGCGGATGGGATTTCTAAGAAAGAATTATTGGAACCAAAATGATGTATCTCGCTCTACTTGTGGTCTGGAGGTTTGGTGGGTCAACACCGACTTATCAACATCTATTAGCGCCCCCCTTATTATTCCTACATTTTTGGCTAGTTTATCTCAGTTTTGAGCAGGGATGTGTTTATGTTGTCTTTTCAAGACGGTGGTGGATATTGATCTTAATCTTTTTTTTCTTTGTTAGCAAGCCCAGAGAGTACTGGTCCTTTTTGGAGCTCTCTGTTGGATGTATTTGAATGTATCTCTCAGGGTGTCCAACTCTGTGGTCAACTATTTTCCATGACATTAAAGACTGATATGGTCTTTTCAGATGTAAACATTATATTTTCTTAATATAATTGTGCTAATTTTCTACTGGAAAAAAAAGTGGACATATAATCCAAAGAAACTATTTTTATATATGTTTTTTGAAATATATAGAGAAAAAAAAAACTACTTAATGGATAATTGTTTACCACTTGTGAATTTCGTAGAAGATTCTAAAAGTGAGAGTGATGTACAATTTATAAGTAGTTGTTTCAACATTTTTCTTTGACTTAAATTTAATGTAATACTTTGATTCTAATTATTTCAAAGTTGTTTATGAAAATTTGAGTTTTTTTTTTATGGATTTTAATACATTATAATATTGTCATAAGCTAAATATGTAATTAATTGTTTTTTTTCAACCATTCAAAATAACATGAAGAGAAGATGACATTTTTTTATCTTTTTAAATAGAAATATAAAATTATTTTTTATGGACATTTGACACAATCTACATTTCTCAAACCCAAAAGTATTAAGATCCTTTCTCAAAATTTAAAGGTCTAATGATGTCATCAAGAATGTATAATGTAAATGCACATAAATTACATCAAAGTCTTTACATTTTGAAAAATTTCCAAGTAATATCTTAGATTTTTAAGGTTCAGATATTACATCCAAAATTAAATAAAAAATATTTTTACTTTACATTTCAAGATGTTTAAGGTTAACTTGTATCCCTAATTGAAAACATGTTACTTAAATTTGTAGGTTTTTCAACCAAATTCACATATAAATATTTGCTTACATCATAAAGAATTAAGTGAGTATCATTTGCATCACCATTTCTCATCTGCCTTAGCCTTTATTACATCATCTACACTTTTTGTTTTAAGGTAACTAGGTTCATCTATAATAACCATTTTACAAAAGTATACTGAAGGCATTGTTTAAGAGGGTGACACTTTTCAAATTGTTTGTCATCAAACCTTGTTTACCCAAAACAATTACCATAGGTGGTTTCAAGTGTGAAGAGGCATTTGAGTTGAATTTCAATGCCATGAGTTGGCATGTGTATGGAAGCTAGTGTTGAAAGATAGAGTTGGTTGTCATTGATGTCAAGCCTTGAAGCAAGTCTGGTAGCGAATTTCAGTAGCCCCAAAGGTATGGTCATGGAAGCCACAATTGATCGAGGAATAACCACATGAAGGTGAGGGTATTTTCAAGTAAGACTATCATAGATGTATAGTACACGTCATGTTGTTTCTGGTGATAGGTGGTACGTCACGAGGCTCCTTACGGTTGAGGAGATATGGATTTGTAAAGATTGGAGGATCCTTAAGAATAATCTAGAAACTCCCAGAAGGTCAACAAGAAGTCAATTATTTTAGAAGCCTCTAGAAAGTATTCAAGAAGTTTGCTAGTTAAAGTGGTTGCAACAAGAAGATAATTATGGTTAAAGTAGTTGCAACAAAAATGTGGGTTAGCCCTAAAAGAAGGGAAATGGGTAAAATAGTTACAAGATATCCCCTAAAGGAAGGCACTTGGGAAGTATAAATAAGATATCAAGAGACTCCCATTAGCACCTATTTCACACATTGAATATCTATCTTGTTAAATGTTTTTGGCAGGAATTTCATTGACAAATCTGAGGTAGCACAAATCTGAGGTAGCAAAGGAGAAGCAACAACATAGTTTCGTGATTGCAGAGGAGAGTGAGGGTCTTGTGAAAAAAAATGGTTTAGCTCATCCCCGTGGGTTGGAGTACTAGTGTCCCACAAGGCACCCCCATAGTTTGTCTAGGGCTTGTCACGCGAGGACCCACTAGACAACATGCTTCGTCCCATGAGGCAAAGCCAGATCTGAAGGATGAGGTTTGTATCAGTCTGCAATAGATGAGGAGAGTCTACATGCATGTGTGATAGTGTTCAGGTACAACAAAGTCATCTACAAAAGTAAAATGTATGATTGTATGTTTGTTTGCGGTTGGATCTTGGTGATTGCTTGAGGTATGGTTATGTGAGGTTGAGTATATTCCCTTGAGGTACTATTGGCTGCATGGTACATGTTGTATGAGGTAGATTTGCAGAGGCATATTGCTGGTGCACTTGTTGTTTGTACTTGGAACACATTCTTGGGTATTTTATTGAGGAATATCTTGTGTCATATGGTACATGTTTGAGGCATTTTAGTTGAGATGTATTGTTGAAGATATTGGAATAGGTTGAAGCTACATAACAATGAGGGTTTGATACATGGTTTATGTGATAGTC
Organism: Picea mariana; assembly: GCA_032191745.1. Lineage (NCBI taxonomy): Eukaryota > Viridiplantae > Streptophyta > Pinopsida > Pinales > Pinaceae > Picea > Picea mariana. The sequence continues at coordinate 42,910 of JASDQU011400767.1, forward strand.
ATTATATTTGGTTTATGGATGTTAGTACATGTATGACACGTGATTAGGGAGATATATTTGTGATGATATGTACATGGTTTGATCTATACACTTGTGATACTGGGTATGAGATCTATGTGATCAGGTCTGATTGGTTGATGAGATTGATGTGATAGGATTTACAGTGATAGGTTTTACAGTGACAGGATTTACAGTGACAAGATTGATAGAGTTTGTGGTAGTGACAGTTTGGTCTCCATTTATATTTCATGGTGGTAGGATGGGGCAAGGAAAGGGGGTTGTAGCCTCCTTCCAGTTGGTGCCAGAAAAATAAGGGAGTTGTAGATTCCTTCAGGTTGGATCCTGAGAGATTAGGCGGTCAGAGCCTATTTCCAGTTGTAGCTGGAAAAAAAGGAAGTTGGTGCTTCCTATGAATATATTTCTTCTGACATATAAGAAAAGAATTTTGTTTTTTTCTCTTGCATTGGGTTTCCACGTAAAATTTTGGTGCACTCTGTACTTGTGTCATTGTTCATTGTTCATTATTTATTTATACTTCTCATGATGTTTTGAATGCTATCAATGAACTACTCATAAAGTTAAACAATACATATTATGGTTAAAAGTAATAAAAGTGCTCATACCGATTCACTCCCCCTCTTAGTACTCCAACAATTGGTATCAGAGGAAATCCTTCAAGAAGCAGTCTATCCACTGGAAGGAGATCATGGATTATGCTAAGATTGGAGTACCACAGTTTGGCAACCATGACTATGCCTTCTGGAGTAGAAGGATGAAAATGTATGTGCATGCACAAGGATTTGATGTATGGAGAGAAGTAGTATATAGATACAAAGCACCAGCCACTCCCCCAACAGACAAGGATGGAAAGAAACTTGAAGAAAATGATTCAAGGGATAAAAAGGATATTCTGAATGGTTTGACTAAATCAATACATGTCAAGGTTATTCACTATGAATTTACAAAATAAATTTGGGACAAACTTTAGAACATCTATGAAGGAGACGCCAAAGTTAAAGGACCTAAACTTCAAACCCTTAGAGACAAGTTCGAGCAATTGAAGATGAAAGAAGATGAAGACATTGCAAATTACTTTATACAAGTAGATGAAGTAGTGAATGGTATCAAAGGTTTGGGAGATGAGATGAAAGAACAAGTTTTTGTTCAAAAGGTACTAATAATCTCTCTACCAATGAGATTTCATTCGAATATTTCAGCTCTAGAAGAAAGGGTGGACCTAGATACATTGACCATGGATGTGTTACATGGGAAACTCACAACTTATGAGATGGGGATAAAGAAAGATGACCCAGTCATGAAGGAAGAAACATTCAAGGCATCCAAGAAGACAAATAAGAAGAACAAGCAAAAGCCAAATTCAAATTGTAGTTGCAACAATGATTCAGAGGAAGATGAAGAAATGGCAAACTTCATCAGAAAGTTGAAAAGAGGAACCGAAAAATACAAAGGTATGCTTCCATTGAAATGTTTTAATTTTGGTGGTATTAGTCATTTTGCTATTAAATGTACTCATAAAAATAAGGAAAGTGATGAAGAAGAGGACCCTAAAAAGAAAAAAGAAAAATCAAAAGGGTAGAAGAAACAAAAATAAATTATGCAAGAAAAGTCTCTGCATCAAGGAAGAAATTTCAACATCATATGAGTATGAAGACAGTGACAGTGATACCAAAAGAGTACTCTTCATGGAAGTAGAATATTTCGAAGAATATTCTGAAAGAAGAAGAAGAAGTCAATCTCAGAGAAGAATTAATCACTGCACTAGAAGATCTAAGGATTGAAAGAAATAAAATCAAGTCACTCAAGGCAAAACTAAAAGGGAAAGAAAGATTTCATAATTCCAACTCTGAAGAAGTCGAGTAGATGATTGCAAAGTTAAAAATCCATGTAGAATAAGACAAAAGAATTAAAGAAGCACTCAGAGGTTAGTTAGATGAAAAGGACGAGATGATCGAAGGCTTGGAAGAATAAATAGTCACTCTAAGAAAAGATCTTCAGAAGAATGACATGCAGCAGAAAAACACCAAATTATTAGATTAGATCATTAGCAGTCAATAGCCATACTATGACAGATCTGGACAGAGAAAGGATTGAGCTCCAATACAACAGATCAAAGAAGCTATGCATAAAAAATCAGAGGATCTCCCAAGAAGGAAGAAGACAAGAAGAACAAAGAAGAAGAATATATTGCACTACCCAAAATATTCATAATTCAGAATCAAGAGCAACCAACAATAGAAAGATCTCGAGAAGAAGAAGTATCCATAAGAGCTTTAATCAAGCATGGAGGATTCTATTATAGAGGTATGAGACAAACACTGACATACAAGAAGTAAAACAAGCCCCAAATTCACTCAAAAAAAGGACTATCGCTCCTATAACCATGCATATAGGGCAATGAAATAGGGTTTATCACTCCCTAAGACATTGTGGAGGGGTGATGATCAAGAATTATTGCTATGTACTCCCTTATGGGGGGAGGGATGAAGTCCTGAAGGTAGTGGAAAAACACAATTTTTTCTTAGATCTATGAAAATATTAGGTGTTTGACTCATTGAACTTCCCAATGGTAATGAAGGAAGGGGATAAATCAACAAAGAAACATAAAAATAAAAAAGATCAAGTAACAAGTAAGACTCAAAAGGCTGGAAAAGACCAAGGAAAGACTAAAGAGAACTAGTCCCCATTGGAGTCACTAATTTTCTATTGTAGTAAAGTTCCCCTTGAGGACATGTGAAACCCCCCTTGGATCAGGACCTCGCTTTGATACAAGACATAAGGAAAATAAATGGTGTACTACTTCCCTCCTAGACCTATTCTGAAAATTATAATGAGAAAAGAGGGATGGATGACTTACCCTTTTACATCAGTTGTCCTCACTGCTCCAGCCTTTGATCTTGATTTCCAAGCTCCTAGGCGTAAGAAAATACCTACAAAGAATGAAGAGAAACCTCCTTCTTCCACACTACATTGTTAAGTAAAAATAGATCTATCTATGATGAATTTAACAACAATATACATGCATATACTTAAACGCATGGACATGAGAGGAATAGGCCAAGTTATGTATTAATGGAAATCCAAGAAAATGGAAGCACTACAATCTCAATTTTGATGTTGCAATAACTTCTCCAAGATCTCCAATCTAGCCCCTTGTATCTCACACAATCATAAGTATGATGCTTTTAATTCTCCTTGTTGGCCCTTGGTTATGGAAGGAAGCGAAGAACATGGGAGAAAAGGTAAAAAGCGAACTTCGCGGGAGACACAGTGACTGTCACTGGGTCGAAGTAAGCAAAAGAGAAAAGAAGACAAAGCGAGGTATGGAAAAGAAAGCCATTGGACGAGAAGATCAAGGATGACGGATCAAAAAGGAAGAGGGATCGAGGACAAATCAAGAAAATGACAATTGGATGCTTTGGAGCACCGCGCGAGAAGGAAGGAAAGACAGGCTGGCAAAGCCCGAAAAATGTGGATCAAGTTGACCTAGGTTTTTATACACCTAGGGTTTTGGTGTTTAGGGTTTTGGCACCTAGGTTTCGACCTAAGGCTGTCAGTGAGGGACTATATTGTATAAATAGAGGTCGAGAGGACCTGGGTCGGGTCGGTACTGTTGTTGAGCATTGTTATTGATTGTTGTTCATTGAGAGAATATTGTATTGTGAGTGAGAGAAGTGTTGAGAGTAAGAGCCTTCTGTCATTGTAAGATCTTCAGCTGGGTGTGAAGATCAAGTCCTATAGCTGGGTGCGAAAGAGGGGGAGAGGAAGAGAGAAGAAGACGAGGATCTGGTAGCAGAGAGCGCAGAAAAGAACTGTAAGCTTTACCTTAATATATGATAAGCACAATTCTGTGGACGTAGCCCTAGAGAGAGGGTGAACCACGTATACCTGGTGTTATGTGTGTATGATTGATGATTTATCTTTGTCCTTGATATATTGTTATTGCATTACTGTATTAGATCAGATCTATAGAATGTGGAGTAGATTTTAGTGAAAGTGAGCTAAGTATACTGTGCTGTATTGCGCCAAGATCCACTTGATATTCCCCTGGTTGTAGACATCTCTGTCCTGCAACTCCCCCATAGCTACTTCGGGTGAGACTGCATCTTCTTCACAGGTGTTGCTGAAAGGGCCAGTAGTTTAGGCTTGTTGGTGCGCTCTTGGAGTGAAACTTGGGTCTGCCCCTGTGCCAACACTCCTCCTTTCACTCAAGTATGGACTCCATTATATAGGATTTTAGGAATCACAACCATAAGATATTTTTGAGGAGAAGATGTGGTCAAAAAAGAATTTGGCTCAACCAACAAGATTGAACTTGCCTTGAATGGGAGATAGCTTGAACCAATCCCTTAACCAATTGAGAACTCTTAGAAACCACCTCACAAAACAAGGCATGATGGTTGCAACGACTTCATTCCCCCCCCCCCATAACTGTACACAGGGCGATGAACAAGGAATTATCACTCCCTAGGACACTTTGGGGTAGCGATGATCATGGTTTATCCCTCCTTGTATAAGGGAAAGGAAGGCCAAAATATCAAGGAAAAAGGTAGCATTTTGACCTCCAATTGATAGGTTTTACTTCCAACTTGTCTAGGGAGTATGACATACTTTTTCTCATGGTGACCAAATTGTGACACTTAGGTGTATAACATATGTGACACTTAAGTGTGACATTTGGTGGTGCGACACTTGTGACATTTACGACACTTAGATGCGACATTTGGTAATGCGACACTTACAACAAACACTTAAGTGTGACATTTGGTAGTGCGACACTTAGGTGTGTAACACCCGCCAACAAATATTCCTCCCAAAACTTTCAAGGACAACAACAACCCCTACAAATTTTCAAGAAATCATGAACTAAATATTCAAGTTCTTCAAATGGTTTAGATTGAGAAAATAATTTCAACAAAAGAGATCTTGGGTATGCCTTTCATGAAATTTCTTTACATCATATACTACAGTTATTGCAAAATAATATTTGAGTAAATCCTTATCATGACATGTGATTAATATCAAAATCCCATATGCCACAACATCCACATCTAATAGACTCTCTATTAGATCCATATTATCAACATCATCAAGAAGGATAAAAAATAGGGGGAGAGGTGGTAAGAAATGTCAAATACATCTCCCTTGAGAGGTATTTTCAACATGTTTCAAATCATAATTACCTAGTAGATCATGAGGGATATTATTCTACAAAGATCACAAACCCCTTTTTCTAACTTCACTTAAAATACTTAATCTGCTAAAATTGGAGCATCTCAAGTTGTAGAGATGTTTAGCGAGAGTTGATTTTACTACATAGCCCATTCCTGTAATCCCCACAATCATTGTATCATTTGAATGGTATTGTTCCATAATTTAATTTTGAAAATATTCACCTTCTTGGTTAAGGTTGACTAGGCATTTGGAAACCTCTAATACTTCCTATTTAAATAACTCTTTTAGTACAATATCTATAATTTTCTCCAAAATCTCCCCCATATTCACTTAAAAGAGAAACATATATATTCACTCATTAGGGTTAGCATTTGGGAAAGTTACAATAAAATATGATAAATCCAAGGTTTCTAATAAATATTCTTTAAGGTTTGAAATAAGTGAACTATGAATTCAACTTTCATTTTTTTAAAATGGTAGGTTAGAAATATGTAACACTTCATTGAGGGTTTTCTTCCATTTCTCAAAGAATTCCATGACAACTTCACATTTGTGTTGGTGTTTTTCAAAGGCAATTACATAATACCCACTCTCAATGCGGTGAAGGTATCTGGGATCAACATAAAAAAACATATGAATAATCTTGGTGTTGCACTTATGATATGATCTCAAAATATAATACAACTCATCCAAGCACCAACTTGATTCAACATGATGCTTGGAAAATATGGAAATATGAACTTTGGCACTCCAATTAGTGCCAATATTGCAAGGGAGAAATATCTCCCATGAGAAGTTCATTTTTATGTATAAAAATGCTCAACCCACAGTTTTTGAGGTGATGGTAGATGATGATAGTAAGAGTCTTCTTCACATTAGGTCCCCTATGGTTTATGAAAACTTGGTATGATGTTGACATTGGCACTATCTCTGGAAGTTTCTCCATGGATATCAAATCATATGGAAGGAGATGGATGATAGGGGATTTGATCAAAGATGAAGGGGATTTTTTACATGACACAAAGTTATAGATTGTTGATATTGTTAAGGAAACTATGAAAATATGAAAGAACGACGAACAATATTTAAAATGGGTTTGGGTCATCTTATATTGATGGATAACAGTAAGCATAAAGGACAACATGTTAGCAATCAATTTGACAAAATGTGAGATAAATGTATGTGTGATAGCTTGTTGTTCATAGGTCATCATATTAGAGTTAGAGTATCTTAGATCCTACATCCATATAGCTACAATCAATAGTAAATGTTATGGGATTATAAGAGGGGGCAAAGCAAGGGTAGATTGGTTTAGATTCCAAGGACACTTTTTAGTGGCTTGAGAATAGACACTCTTTCCAATTAATTTTTTTTCCCACAGATATTAATCAATTCTTCCAAGGAGGCTTTTCATCCATGGAGAATAACTTTCCTAATTGTGGGTACCACATAAAAGATCAATTAAATTCAATAGTTGACTTAAATTTCCACCCACACATTTTTCATACAATCTTTTCGTCTTCAAAGGGTTAAAAAAGACTTCACTTCTCCACCTAACTTTCTCAATAGAGGGTAGTACCATTGTACAAAGTATGATTTCAATAAAAAGGTAGTTCACTTCAATGTTTGAAGGCTATGATCTTTTTTTGGGGAGCAAGGTAAACTTGTAGTAATCAAATTCCATTTTAATGATAAATTTACATTGAGTTTTTCCAAATTTTAAGTATGGGTAGAGTTCCACAATGATCCAAGTTCTATGCGTATTGAATTTTTTCTCAAAGGTTTTGCACCATTCTTGATCCAAGAGGATCTGGAAATGCTCACACAGGTCTAGAAAGATCTAGAACATCCATAGAGGTTTAGAATGGTTCATAAATGCTCAAAATTCAAATGCTTCAAATCATCCTAAAAATTCCATCAATGTGTAGAGCTCTTCGTCATCTTTACAACAACGCAAGTTTCACCTCAAACGAAGTTCGTATGAAAAAGTTATGAGTGGTCAAAGTTCTAGTCAAACTTGGAAAAAAGGTTAGAGGTCAAAGTATAGGGAAAATAAAGAGGTGACACATGTCACCACTTCAAGGGTGACACGCGACACCTAATTGGTAGTTGACTGGGAAAGGTACAATCCAATTACAGGTTGACAAGTGGTTCAATCTCATGATGACAAGTGGCATTGAAGAGATAATGAGAGGTTGCCACATGGAAGCCCCCCATTGGAAAGTAATAGTTAGTATTGTGTAAAAGCTATGGAGTCAATAGGGTTCAACACCATGACCACCAAAGGTCTTCCCATAGCCCTCCATATCAACACACCACGCGTTGTTCCTTGATAACTATATGGAAAACAATATATAAAAGTTAAACAAAGTTTTGTTTAGGTGGCTAAAGGGCCGAGGGCCTAAGCCCTTGACCCTTACCCCTTGATCCATTGCATTCTATGTAACCACACTTATTACAGAAGGGATTAGTGGAACCCTTGATAGGTATATATAACAT
>JASDQU011400767.1:50701-66099 GCA_032191745.1 Picea mariana
ACATACATGTGGGGAATGAGAGTCTAGTAGTAGTGAGCATAAAATGGCATCCTGGGAAGAATCCTTCTAGATTCTAAGTGTTGTTTTCCCTGTAACCTCAGCCTAGCTAGGATTCCTTGCCTTGGGGTGGAGCTTAGTCCCATCTCGGGGGTGATCCACTGCTGAGCTGATGAGCAGTGTGGTCTAAGGCTGGGTGGTTCATGGAAGGCATGCACTTGGTTGGTGGATCCCACCATTGTTACAAGATAAGTGTCTAACTATGTTTTATCACATTTTATCAATATGTTTTGTATCTCTGTGTATTATAATGATCATGCATTCTGCTGTGCATTTGGATTAATGTATTTTCCACGGATTATTTATGTTGAAATGACTCTTATGCTTACTCTGAGCGTAAATGTATTTCATTTCTTAAATGCACGCGATTAGCTATGAATGAGAATGTGTTATTCAGCGTAGTAACACCTACACGGTAGCCAAGGTGTGCTACAGTTATTCTGGTTTATCTACCAAGTAGTCTTATAGTAACCCTGGGTAGTTGAACGAAAAGGGGTGTTATACCATGGAATATATAATATGGTTAAGGGGCGCGCCTTATTTAATGGGCATGCAAACCAATGTTGTTCACACATTTATATGCATAATTTTGTCTCGTAAGGCATGCCACAAGTACGAAGGGTACAAGGCTACACTATAAAGCGTGTCGGGGGTCACCTTGACAAAATTTCAAGTATTTTATATCAATTTTGCACAATTTTTCACTAGGAATCCAACAATGCACTTCGTTTTTGCATTTGAGAAAGATGTAAAATGGTCATTTTAAAATGCAAGAATTTGAGCATTAACAAAAGAAGTCTCTATTGGAAGTGGACCTAGAGAGGTAGCCCAAATTGGGTGAACTCTGGTTTTTTTCCTACTTGTGTATGTGATTATATTATTGTTGTTTATTTCAAGTTAAATTATTTGCAAGTCATTTATCATTAAAGTGGATTTGGTTAGATAAGTTCTTCACATGTAATTTTGAAAACATTCAAACGATCATTTTATTTCGAAGATCAAGTAGATGTTTATGTGTATTTAAAATTATCATCATCTAAAGATTTTTCTGATCAATTCTAAACTAATCTAGATGCTTGAAAAATCGATTGAAGTTTTGAATCAATGGGAACTTTGGCTTCTTAACTCATTGGTAGGAGGGAGGAAGGTTACTACATGATTACATTGCAACACTAAGATTGCTAGGATGGTTTTTTGAGATGAACTCCATCAAGTCACCAAATAGTTTCATGGTATGATTATGGAAGATTCAAAATAGATTTTCTTCATCAATGCGCGTCATTCTTTTGAGTATTGGTATAGCTAGATCTACATGAAGGCTTAAAAATGATTGTTTATATAATGACAACATCGTAGGCCTGAAAACATACAAAATTTAATATAAAAATCTCTTTTTCTAGGACAAAATTCTCAAAAATTTTAAGCTCTAATGATATTCTCAATCAAATATATACCACTAGGATGCCAAAGTTTTACAACCAAGCCCACATATAATATTCATTTATATCATCTACAAATTAAAGGATAAATCTTGTTCATAAAATACCTGAATCCACATGTTTTATACCCACCTCCCTTACATCATTCACACTTGCATGGCTTGTTTCACTACCAGCACACATCATGATGTCAATGTGTCACATTGAGCCTATCCATACATATTTGTTGATGTTATGTCTTTGTCGCATGGTTGCTATACACACATGTTGACATCAAAGTCAAGATGCCAACATCATTGGTTAACATTTGTGTATCTTTATAATATATTGAACAACATTTATCCTCTATCATTTATATAGACATTATTCGTCTGTATTATACTCATTGCACCGAGAGAAGCAAGGTGCTTTACATCCTAGTATGGGTGAGATATTGTCACATTGGCGTTATGTTAGATAAAGTTACGTTAAAAAAATTAAAGTCAACTCAATTAAAAAAAATCAACTATGTACTAGATGACAACATATCTAAAATACTACGTAGGTACATATGTACATGACAACATTTAAAATAATAAACTAGCATATACCATGTACGCACATATGTACATGAAACCATATAAAATAATAAACTAGTGTAAATCCATCTTAAACCCAGATCTATCAAGCACCAAGAAGGATCAAATTTCTTAAGGTGTAATTATGTTAACATTTTATTTCATGTCGAGTATTAATTTCCATGTCAAATATGAATTGCATAAATCATATCATATGCCTTCTTCACTTCTTGAAAGGCAACCAAATCCACATATAATAGTAGTTTACATGATTTACAAATTAGATGAATGGCATTGCATCATATCATATATTGTTTTGCATCATATCATGTATTGCCTCTCCTCACATTGTAGGGATTCCAATATGCATAACTCACTAATGCCTTTAAGGAGCATGGTTGCCTTGAAAGAGAGCAAATTGAATTTAATGAAATGTGAAAGAGAAATGTGTATGTTAAATAAGATGTATGATAATCATTTTTGCATGAGACTATAAGGTTTTGAGGTCCGAAAGGTAGTATATTTTTTCCTTTAACAATTAGTTTTTTCTTATTTAAAAAATAAATATTTAATTTACTAATGTTAAAACAAATTATAATGAAAAATAAAATTAAAATTAAAAAATAGTAAAATAAAATTTTAATTTATTTACATATATAATGTAATTGACTTTTTCAATAACAATAATAATATAAAGGAGTAAACTACTCTTATAGAAAAGAGATTTTATTTTCGTGTATAAATAGAAATTGGATCTCATTAAATTTTCAAGTATAGAAGAATTTTCACCATAATTCAAGTTTCACACATGACGGAATTTTTTCCAAAATTTTTTACCCCATTTTAAACCAATCTAAAAGCTCAAAAAATTAATCAATATCTAGATCACTTAGAATTCTAATGCAAATTCAATCAATGAAAACATTTTACTGCATAATTGCTTATTTATTAATGTTTGATGCACCATGGTATAGAAGCCATTTAATTAGGGAGGTTACCAACATCATAATTGGGATCTGTCACGACCCTACAAGATGCCCGAACGAATCTTGTAATCATTCGTCTCCTGAGAGCGTGTGGCATCGGGTTCGTTTTTACTTGGTTTCTTGGCCCACTAAGAATACTTCGTTCAAAATATGCCTCTTCACCTAGAGCATACCCATACTTTGTTCTAGGCTACTGATGAGTCACACTCCTACTCTAGTGCAACTCTTGCTTACTTAGACAATCATTAATTGCTTTAACAATTAGTCTTATTTAACCATTCGTCGAAGAGGTCATCAAAGGAACAAACCAAACATACAAGAGAAACACAGATATAGTGTGGGTCACACAAACTGTGCCTAACACCTAACTAAGTCTTTGTTATGGAAGAAAAATTACAACATGAGCACTATCGGCTCGGTTTAAAATAGGGCAGAGTCAAACGACTCACCTAACCTCACCTCACCAAGACACTCATGAACTGATCTTTCACCACAAGACTCTCTTCCAAAACCATCTTTACTACCACCTACGGTGCACCTCAGACGTGCCTCCAACCATATTCTTGTTGTCTCTTCATTTCCACAGACTCCACCTCTTCATTTCGACAGACCTCACAGATTCTAGTTATGTCTCCCACAAGCCTACATAGACCTGCATTTTCCATACTTAGCCAAAATATTTCCAAGATAATTTCTCCTTGTTTTTTCTGTCGAACCTTCCTCCTCAAGGAAAAAAAGGTCCTCCTAGAGTGGAGCAACTTGGTGATGGAATATCCAGTGATATTGAGAGGGGGGGGGTGTGAATCAATATTGCCTAATTTTTCTTTTTAACTTCATCCATATTAAGCACATATATTAATTATTCAATTAAGCAATATATGATGAACAACAAACCCTTATGAACACAATATTTTATCTTGGAACCCAACTGGGAAAACCACCAACTCTTTTCTCATTAATAAAATGTTCTTTTACAAAACTATTTTCAAACTACAACTTGATGGAGATACATTCCCCATGTTTCTTTAGGTACAACTGAAGGGATGCTTCCACACCCCATTTACCATCTACAACTGGAAGGATACACCCACACCCTCATTCACCAGCAACAACTGTTAGGAGGCTTCAACCCCCTGTTTAGTCAACTACGACTGACAACGAAGCACCAACTCCCTCTGTTCACCAGCACCAACTGTTAAGAGGCTTCGACCCCTTGTTTAGTCAGCGACAACTGACAAGGAAGCACCAACTCCCCCTGTTCATCAGGACCAACTGGTAGGAGGCTTCGATCCCCTGTTTATTCAGTTACAACTGACAAGGAAGCACCAAATCCCCTATAGGATCCAAACTTCCCTTGCACCACCCAACCACCCTTATTTTATAATGCAATACAATCTCTTCTGTACTTCACTGAATTTGGCTCATGCACCCATTGCTGTAATTTCTACTAATCTGTTGCAACCTTTGCTTTGTTTGATCTTCTGTATCAAGCACTGGATTGCATACTTGCTACTCTGTTTTCTTCTGCTGTTGATCTTCAATAAGACCTTGACATGAATCTTAGAATGAAAAATTCTTCATCTTGGACTCTGCTCCTATTTTAGATCTTCTAATATGAACCACAGAGACACTTTCTTCTCACCATTTTTTCTCATTTATATAATCTTCAAACTGGTGCGAAATTTAAAACATCGTGTCCCTTTATTTGAACCATTGTACCTTTTCATTTAAAATGATAATCTAAAACTTTAATTAATATCATTTTTCCTTTTTATTCTTTATTCATATTTTCATTATTTATTCTCTTTTAATCATGACTGTGTATCGATTCATTTTTGCCATGATTTGATCACATACATGGGTCAAATCATTAGATCGTACTCTTGTTTCTGCTACATTCTTGGCTCATCAACAGTCCATATTCGATCATCACGCCTCTTCGATTAACTTAATTATAATCACCGTTTTATCGTTTTTACAGTGAAGGCTTTCCATCAATTGAACATTGTCATGGATCAATTTAATCCTTTAAATTCGATCTCGAATCTCTGTTAATTTTATAGAGACCAAATTCTGTGGAGGCGCTTCCTTCAAACCATCATATATGTCTGTGGCATAGTACCATAAGATTTACCAATTATAGGCAACGCATTACAATCTGTGCTTTCAAACTTCTTTACCATATGACCAATGTCGGTGACCTCAACGTTTACGCAAGACAAACACATGAACGCTTTACCAAATCAATGGTCACGATTCACTGTTCTGATGAACGACTGATGGGATTTCGGTATTCCGACCCTTGGGTCTTCGTGACTTGCAACATTACAAAAGTTCCGATTACGATATCGCCGATACAATCAGACGGTTCACATTTAAAATTCTGGAGACAGATCAACAATCATCTTTAACCTTACACGCATCCTTTTACTGTTGAATCTGACGACTATGATTTAATCATTCATCGAGATGGACAGTTGTAGTAATTTTGGCACTTTGCCCTTCAGTTCTTCATGACATCCATCATGTCAAATCTCCCGAAGCTGTAAATCTACTGACGTGTCCCTTTCGGAATTTTGACGTTCGGGACTTCGTAACTTGGGTGAGTGCAATGGTAAAAAATATCGAGGAAAAACATCCCCTTGATGACATAACTGCTTATGTCACTTGATGACGTGTCACAATCTTATTAGCTGCCACATGTCATTCATATTCGTGATTTTCACATACCTGAAATGCTGTATCAAATTGACACTTGTCAGTGTCTTACTATGCCACGTGTCCTTGCTGACGTGGTTTGCTGACCCACAACCCTGTTCCAATGGTCCTTGTTATTACCTCCAAATCGATGGTCCTTATCTTATCATGATTTCGCGTTTCGCAGAGTTGGAGGATGTCTCTCGGCCTTATCCTCTTCGCAGTTATACTGGATTCAACGGTTGTTGGTCCTTAGCACTCAGATCCAATGGATCAGATCTATACTTCCACTTTAACACGATCCGACGACTAACGAGAATTTGGGTTTGATCCGGCGGTCGACAGGTATTCGGATATTCGAACTTCATAGCCTCTTTACCTCGCTTATCCTATCCTTCCACTAAAAAGTGATTCAACGGTCCAGAATGACTTCGTGAATTGTGACTTCGCAAGTTCATTTCATGGCTAATCGATGACTCAGATTAGTCCTTGATCCAATGGTCTGAATCAAATCGTGACTTCTCGTTTCGGGATTTTTGAAAGCAACTTTCTCCATTCACCCAACTCCCAATTTCCTGATTTCCTTCCCACGAAAGGAATAGACGTCGGTGCTTATCCTCCTTTCATTTATTCCGGATCAAACGACCCATGACTATTAGTTCCTATTGTCTCCAACAATCTCTATCGTCCATTGAGATTATCGATGGCTCCTTTCTCTGAACTTGACACCAACCGTGTTGATCTTAAATAGATTCTCATCCTTCCTCTGAGCTCTTTCAAGCCTCTGTCCCTCCTGAGATTGATTCCTTCTGCAAACTCTCAGATTCTAAGGAATCATGCACACTCTGTGCTCTGCCTCCTCAACTCTGTGTCGCACTTTATGCTTGGCCTCCTGAGCTTTGTGCTCTGTGTTCATCCTCCTAATCTTACACTATCGATCTTTGCACAATGTATGACATCTTCTGCTAATTGATATACTGTTGACATTAATGACAATATCATCTGTGGTAATTCATCATTAATAGCAGCTGTTGACATCAATGAAAATCTTATTTGTGGTAATTCATCATTAATAACAGGTCATCACATCGACTGTTGACATCAATGACAATCTGTCCAACAATCTCCCCCTTTGTCATTGAGGTCAACACACTAAATTCATATACAAAACTCCCCCTATGATGATGCTTTCTTATTATGAAGTTTTCATTTTATGAATTTTCTCTCCCCCTTTGACATCAATGGCAAAGGGTTTCTTCTCCTATGATCTGTCTATATAAGTACTTGTCTGACCACTGATAACTCCTCCTGTAATCAACCTTTTTTTTTGTTATAAATGAATGACTCCTTTTGTCAATATGCTTTCACTCAGCTTTTGACTACTCTCCACCTTTGTTTCTGAAAGGGTAGCTCTTCCTAACAGGGTTCTTCCCTTGTTGATTTACTAACTTCTTATATCAGTTGATTGGGATTTTTTGTGTTTCATATGAGTAATCTTCTTGATACCAATTTTTGTAGTGATCGAATCTTTTCAAAAACTTAATCTAATCACTTTCTTATTTACTTACCAAAAAAGTTCCCTTGAGTTTTTACTGACTGTTCTCCCCTTTTGTTTCTTAAAGGGTAGTTCTTTCTGACATGTCCTCTCTTCTAGTTATCTCTACTAGATGTCATGTACATCATTTTGTACATCAGAATGTTTCTTCTGCAGATATCACTATCCTACTGGAACAGTGCGCAATTGTAGCTCATCTATTTCAAACAACCCTTGAATCTATCCATTGATTCTCATTGATCTTTAACCATGATACTAATTGTTTTTACATCATCCACTTTGACATCTGCACTCTCAACAATATTATGTAACCTAAGATTGTAGCATCTGTATGCTTTCTTGGTAGAGGCCTATCCAGGAAATATAACTTCATCAGATATAGCATCAATTTTCCGAAATTTTCATCAAGCCTTTTGATGTAACCCTTACTTCCAAAGACGTTGAAGTATTTTACCGAATGAGCTCTTCCAAAACAGGGTTCACAAGGAGTTTTACTACTATTAATCCTAAGCTGACCTCTGTTCAATATGAATACTGTTGTGCTTACATCTTCCCTCCAATATCAATACTAATTGATGGAATATCCATCAGATAATTGGCTTCATTGAGCATAGTCTTTGTATCTTTCTGGACAACGATCTCCTTTTTTTTTTTCTTTTAGAAGGAGTTTCAGTGTACCATTAAAATAGGATTGAAAGATTTCTGAGATAATCATCACTCAATTATTTTTTTTGTTCTATCGTTGGAGATTCATCATCAACGTCATTATTGTGTGCAATAGAAGCTTCTTTATCCTTGTTTTGAGAATATTCCTTATGAGAAGTTTTATCCTCCAAACTCCTATTATTAACTTCATCAATTTTAGGAGCAATATTTTCCTCATCTTTCTTATTTGGTACTTGGGATTTTATTTTCCATGTCTTCTTATTTACTCTTGTTGTCATATTGTGTGAAGCATTTATTATTGACTGTCCTCTTGAGTTTCAACAGTCATGGGCTTTGTGACCATATCTACCATAACTGTAGCAAATCATAGTGTAACAATGTGCAACAATATGTCCAACATGATTGTAGTTCCAACATCTTATACTGTTGTTGAACCCACCAAATTGTTTTCTTCCATGATGCCTACAATCCAAGGCTTTATGACCATATTCATTACAAGAAAAACAATAACCTTTAAAGACACTCTCATACCTTCTTTGATTCATCCATGAAGGTGTCTCTCTTCTGAACTTGCTTTGAGGTGTATGAGTAGCTTCTGGATGTCGTCCTTGATCTAACCTTCTAAGTTTTGTAGTGTTGCTTTTATTCGTTGAACATGAAGAACCTGCATCATACTTGCTTTCCCTTTTTATAAAAGAAAGAATTGCATCAAACCTGTCTTCACTCTTTACAAATGAAGGACTTGCATCAGGTTTCTTGAGATTACTAATTTCTTCCTTGTTGTAGCCAAGACCGGTTTTGTCATATGGTGATCTTCGATTATCCAAGATCTCATCCAAAGTCATGGAGTTGTTCAAGAACTTGATTTGGGTATCTAACTTCTCAACCTTCTTTCTAAGATTCACAACTTCTGCTTCCATCTTATGACAAGATTCTTCCTTTTTGTCCAACTGGTTCCTTACTACCTCTTCTCTCCTTTTGGCTTCTTCAAGTTGGATTTTAAGATTGACATAGTTTTCCTTATTTCTTTTAGATCTGCAAGGTTTTTGCTTGAGACATCATCTTCCTTGTTTTCTTCTTTTGCTTGAATGATTTCATTTTTCAGTCTCTTGATCTCCTCTTCTTTCTTTTCTATCTGATTGTCCTACTCATATATTATCTTTTTACTGTCCTTGAGCATTTCCTTTATTTCCAAGACATGCTTTTGACTCTTTTCAAGAAATTCTTGAGTGTAGTCATGAAGATAGTTATAGTTTGATTCATTATGTTCATAGAGGCATTCACAGAGACTCCAATCAACCTTTTCTTTGGCTTTTGATAGTTTTTCTTCTTCTTACTCCATGGGATAGATGCTAACAAAACATTTTGTTATTGTATTTGAATCTTCTTTTCTACTTGCAGGGGAAAATTCAATATCATCATTATTGCAATCGGAAGATTGTGGAGACTCTTTACCTTTATTGATGGTTGAGTCTTCTCTTTTGATTTGATACATTTTCTTGGGAGGATGAGCAGATTATTTGGAGGTATCATCACTAGACATGTCATCTTCAACATCAATCTGAGTAATAGGACTTGATCCTTTAATTATGTGTGCATGGTCATATCCAAGGCCAGATTTGTTCGAGGGAAATCTTTGTAAACTGAGAACTTTATCAAGGACTTCAGTCCCTTTCTTGATTTTTTCAACAGTCTTAAGTTGATCCTTTAGTTTTTTACACCTTTGTCTATATTTTCTTAGTTCGTCCAAAGCACTTTCAAGCTCAGCTTCCAGATTGACTTCTGCTTCAATGTTTGAGTATTCTTCAAAAGAATCTTCATCACTAGAATTGTTGTAGACTAAACTTTGTTCTGATTGAAATGCTTCAACTGACTTCTCATCTGAGTAGAGGTCCTTTATCTTGTCCCAAATTTCCTTTGCAGAGTTACATTCACCTATCTTTTCTTTGACATCATCAGGTAATCCATCAAGGATTGTATTCATTTCCATTGAGTTACTTTTCTTGGCTTTCTTTTGAGTTGGAGTCCTTAATCTACTTGGTGGGAAGTAATCAATGATCACTGAATTCCATACATCAGGTCCCAATGCCTTCAGATGAATTTCCATTCTTATACTCCAAAATATGTATTCTACTTTTCCACGTATTGGAGTTCCATTCTCAGTGTAAATATGTTGTCCATCCATGTGTGCTTAATTTGATCTTCCTTTTAGTTTGTTAGACTGTTTTTAAAGGAACTTTGGCTCTGATACCAATTGATGGAATATCCAGCAATACCGGGAGTGGGGGGGGGGTGAATCATTATTGCCTACTTTTTCTTTTTAACTTCATCCATATTAAGTACACATATTAATTATTCAATTAAGAAATATATGATGAACAACGAACCCTTATGAACACAAGATTTTATCGTGGAACCCAACTGGGAAAACCACCAAATCTTTTCTCATTAATAAAATGTTCTTTTACAAAACTATTTTCAAACTACAACATGATGGAGAGACATTCCCCATGCTTCTTCAGGTACAACTGAAGGGATTCTTCCACACCCCATTTACCAGCTACAACTGGAAGGATGCACCCACACCCTCATTCACCAACAACAACTTGTAGGAGGCTTCAACCCCCTGTTTAGTCAGCTACGACTGACAAGGAAGCACCAACTCCCTCTGTTCACCAGTACCAACTGGTAAGAGGCTTCAACCCCTTGTTTAGTCAGCTACAACTGACAAGCAAGCACCAACTCCCCCTGTTCACCAACACCAACTGGTAGGAGGCTTCGACCCCCTGTTTAGTCAATTAAAACTGACAAGGAAGCACCAACTCCCCTACAGGCTCCAACCTGCCCTTGCACCACCCAACCACCCTTATTTTATAATGCAATACAATCTCTTCTATACTTCACTGAATTTGACTCATGCACCCATTGCTATAATTTCTACTAGTATGTTGCAACCTTTGCTTTGTTTGATCTTTTGTATCAAGTAATGGATCACATAATTGCTGCTCTGTCTTCTTCTGCTCTTGATCTTCAATAAAACATTGACATGAACCTTAGAATGAACAATTCTTCATCTTGGACTCTGCTCCTGTTTTAGATCTTCTAATATGAACCATAGAGACACTTTCTTCTCACCACTTTTTCTCGTTTATATAATCTTCAAACTAGTGTGAAATTTAAAACATCATGTCCCTTTATTTGAACCATTGTACCTTTTCATTTAAAATGATAATCTAAAACTTTAATTAATATCATTTTTCCTTTTTATTCTTTATTCATATTTTCATGATTTATTCTCTTTTAATCATGACTGTGTATCGGTTCATTTTTGTCATGAGTTGATCACAGACATGGATCAACTCATTAGATCGTACTCTTGTTTCTGTTGTGTTCTCGTTTCACCAACAGACCATATTCGATCATCACGCCTCTTCGATTAACTTAATTATAATCACTGTTTTATAGTTTTTACAGTGAAGGCTTTCCATAAATTGATCACTATCATGGATCAATTTAATCCTTTAAATTCGATCCTGAATCTCTGTTAATTTTATAGAGACCAAATTCTGTGGAGGTGCTTCCTTCAAACCATCATATATGTCTGTGGCATAGTACCATAGGCTTTACCAATTATAGGCAATGCATTACAATCTGTGCTTTCAAACGTCTTTACCATATGACCAGTGTTGGTGACCTAAACGTTTAGGCGAGACGAACACATGAACGCTTTACCAAATCAACGGTCACGATTCACTATTTTGATTAATCGCTGACGGAATTTCGGTATTCCGACCCTCGGGTATTTGTGACTTGCAACATTACAAAACTTCTGATTATGATATCGCCGATACATCGGACGGTTCGCATTTAAAATTGTGGAGACAAATCAACGGTCATCTTTAACCTTACACTCATCCTTTTACTGTTGAATCCAATGGCTATGATTTAATCATTCATCAAGATGGATGGTTGTCGTAATTTCGACACTTTGCCCTTCGGTTCTTCATGACATCCATCATGTCAAATCTCCCGAAGCTGTAAATCTACTGACGCGTGTCCCTTTCAGAATTTTGGCATTCGGGACTTCGTAACTTGGGTGAGTGAAATGGTAAAAAATCTCGAGGAAAAAATCCTGAGATGATGTAACTACTTACGTCACTTGTGATGTGTCACAAGCCTATTAGCTGCCACGTGTCATTTATATTTGTGATTTTCACGTACCTAAAATGTTGTATCAACTTGACACTTGTTAGTGTCTTACTGTGCCATGTGTCCTTGCTAACGTGGTTCACTAACCCACAGACCTAATCCAATGGTCCTCGTTATGTCCTCCATATCGACGGTCCTTATCGTATCGCTATTTTGCATTTTGCGGAGTTGGAGGATGGCTCTCGGTCTTATCCTCTTCGCAGTTATACTGGATCCAATGGTTGTTGGTCCTCAGCGCTCAGATCCAATGGATCAGATTTGTACTTCCACTTTAACACGATCCGACGACTGACGGGAATTTGGGTTTGATCTGACGGTCGACGGGTATTCAGATATTCGAACTTCATAGCCTCTTTACCTCGCTTATCCTATCCTTCCACTCAAAAGTGATCCAACGGTCCAGAATAACTTCGCAAATCGTGACTTTGCAAGTTCATTTCCTGTCCGATCGATGGCTCAGATTAGTCTTCGATCCAATGGTCTCGATCAAATCACGAGTTCTCATTTTGGGATTTCTGAAAGCAGCTTGCTCTGTTCACCCAACTCTTGATTTCCCGATTTCTTTCCCACGAAAGGAATAGACGTGGATTCTTATCCTCCTTTCAGTTATGCTAGATCAAATGATCCATGACTATTAGTTCTTGTTGTCTCCAGCAATCTCTATCGTCCATCGAGATTATTGATGGCTCCTTGCTCTGAACTCGACACCAACCGTGCTGAGCTTAAATCAATTCTAGTCCTTCCTCTGAGCTCTTTCAAGCCTCTATCCCTCCTGAGCTTGATTCCTTCTGCAAACTCTCGGATTCTAAGGAATCATGCACACTCTGTGCTCAACCTCCTCAACTCTGTGCCACACTCTGTGCTTAGCCTCCTGAGCTTTGTGCCCTGTGCTCATCCTCTTGAGTTTACACTATCGAACTCTGCACACTGTATGACATCTTCTGCTAACTGTCATCTGTGGTAATTCATCATTAACAACAGTTGTTGACATCAATGACAATCTTATCTGTGGTAATTCATCATTAACAGTAGGTCATCACATCAACTGTTGACATCAATGACAATCTGTCCAACACTTGGCTCCTTGAGGGAGCTCCTTCTCTTTATTTTCCTTAGAATAACAGAGCTCTCTTTCTCCAAGTATTTCCAAAACTTGTTACCTTCTTGGTTGTGCACCCTTGTTTTCTTATAGTCTCTCTAAAGGTTACCATGTGAACCATCGTATCCTTTGAGGGTTTTGTACCCCTTCGTGAACCCATGTACAATGAATCAATGTGCCCCTTCATGGACCCGATCGCCCAATGAACCCATGTGCTCTCAACCGCCATGCCCCTTGGGATCAGCGTGCCCAACCTTGGGGCACCCCTTATACCAGTTCACCCCATCCATCCAACCAAATCGTCATCTTGGGTGTGCACGCCCCTTAGGTGATTTAGGTCGACTCTCCTAAGTGCGCACCCCCATGCCTTAGCTGATTTTCCCTCCGTCCATGGAGCACCCAAGTATCTCACTCAACTCCTCGCTAAATCTTTTATCTTATAACTTTCTTTGAAAGGCACCTTGGGTGGAGTCATTCCTTGGCACATCACATGCCCAAGGAACCCCAACTCCCCTCTTTATCAAGACTTTCATTTCTTCATTCTCATCGATCGACTTTCCTACCTGATTTGGTCATTGGTGGGAGTGTGCATGCTCGAGCTAAGCTCCTAAGGCCTTAGATTCTCTCCCACCTCATGTCATTTTTGTCCCTGACAACATTCACAAAATTTGCAATCTCCAAGTCTCTGCTCAAACTTGTGCCTTCGCTGCCACCAAGTTTATTTGAAACCCCAAGTTTTGTGCCAACTAGAAACCATAATATTTTTTCAAAGTAGAAACCCCAACTTTTATAGTAAAGTGGAAACCCCAAGTTTCCAACACACCCAATAATCATCCACAACTAGTGAAACTATCCACACTGCTCTACCCAAAGTTGTGTGCGACCCAATTGTCTGGAACAATTGAAAGAAATATCCCTCCCAACTTTGTTCACAATGTCTAATATTACACTGTCCTCCTGTGACGACCACTCTCTGTGTCACTACTGCAACCAAAAATTCAAAATTTGCCTAAGTGTTGAACTTTTGTGAACTTTCTATTGTTCCCATACTTAAACCAAACTATGTCACGTCTCTACACAATGCTATCCCCCATGCCTTGGACTGATTAGGTATCTAATCCAACTGTCGCTCCCAACCCATGAGAATGTTCTTCCTCATGCTCGAACTAGGTCTTTTCTGTCACATCTTTGTCACTTCATCTAACTCCAAATACTAAGGAAAGTGTTCATCCTTGCCTCATTGTTTCCATCGTCTGATATTTGTCTAGGAGATCTTCCATAATGTCTAAGTGTTGCACTTCGAACCTATTGGTGCATCCGTAGTCAACTTACTTCTGCAATTTTGTCTGTCTACACAATGATCTCAGGCCAAAGAAAGGTCACACCTCACCTTGTTGCACTATGAAGTCACCTCGAAGCAAAGTTATCTGCTACAACTTGACTCCAATTTCCACCTCTTAGCACAGTTAGCCAATATGCCCAATGAAATACACATTCAGATTTCCATTTCCTCACTACTTCGTCAGCCAACCATGTTGTTGTGTCTTCCTCTCTATGCCTTGAAATGGTTAGGATTCACCCTCAACCATGCTGCTCAAAGCAAGAGGAACACAGAAGTCCAAGTGAACCTTTCATGTTGCAATCTGCCTTTCCGCACAATCCTCCAAACGAAGGCAAGTCCCGAACTCATCCTCATTCCATCAAGTCACCTAAACATGACACAACCCCTATGATGAGTGTGGCCAACACACCTGCACTCCTCAAAATGTCCCAATGAACTTCCCAAACCTCCCCAAGTAGAATCGATCATCTCAAAGAACTTCCATTCCTTAAGCACATTCACACCAATACTCTGCTAACCTCAACCAACGACCCCCACTGGATCTCAGAGTCATCACACAATCGTTTGCAAGTCACCAATGTGTGATTTGCCTCATCCAATGTCTCATACGAAAGGAGAGCAAACACCACCCAAGTCACTTGGTCTGCATTCCACCCATTCAAGTTGACTCTCAATAATTCTTGGTTGACTTTCTTGCTGGAATAAAATTGTCTTGCACCCCCACAAGCATTCAAACTTTGGCATTGTCATCATGACCCATCAATTCACCACCTAACTCAACAAATCTGGTT
>JASDQU011400767.1:106608-117728 GCA_032191745.1 Picea mariana
AGTTCATCACAAGAACTCCACTCCATACAATCCATAAGGAAATGGACTTAAGTAAAGGATACAAATAGGGAACTTGAGAACATTTTAACAAAGACAATGTAGATTCATAGGAATAATTGGGCAACCTAACTTAATGATCCGAAAATCCTTAGATGTCAATTAGTTCTTAAGAAAACACTAACAACTGACTTGATTCAGAAAATTAAGATCGTTATGACTATTTGCAAAATATCATGTGAAAACACTTACTTATCCATAAACTTCATTAAATGATAATAACTTGCGGAAATAAAAATGCGAACATGGAGAAAAATATTAACAACAAATATCAAGGAACATTACACAATTTGATAACAGATTTCACCCATCTTTAGCTATGTCTCAAGGTCCGCTTCAAAACGAGGGACTATTTTATTGATGCCCAATAATGCTTAAATAAAACTTCCATTCATGACCTTCTAATCTATTGCTCAAACACAAGTGTAATTGTCAAAATTGGCATCGCCTCGGAAAACCAAAAATTTTGACTTTAAACAACCTATACTGTAACTCTCAAAGAGTCCCAAAGTTCAAAATCTCATGAACTTAAACTCTTGGCATCCAAATCGATGAAAAACCCTATCTTTGCACGAAAATCCATACAAAACAAACTCAAACCATTTTTTGCATGAACCCCTTGTGTATCTGCAAATGGTCGAGTGCATAGTTTATATAGAGGAAGTCGAAGGGTCGAACCCCACCCAACCCCCTATATGCTTGGATGGGCAATACTTACAACTTTTAAAAAATTGTTGGTTGAGTTAACAATCAGACACATGTGGCGCAATGGTAGGCACACATTTTTAAGTCATTGGTTCGTCGCTCCAGAGTTTGCGGGGTTGAACCCAGTTGACGCCCATTTTGGCATGTTGTTGTAACAATAGAATTTAACTACAAAATTGTCCCATGGAATATTCAATGACATAGTTAGCCCAGTTGGTTAGTAGTTGGTTTGTTAAAATAGAGGTCACAGGTTTGATTCCCTTCAACCCAACCAATTTTGATTCCCCTTAACCAATATTGGCCAATCATAAGGTGTCACATGTCACCTTCTGGTTGGTCCACATCATTTCCACAGTACACCTATTAGTTTCCAGTCACCTGCTACATAGCCCGCATAGTCACCTGCTTTGTGAGCAAACCACGTCACCCTCTGGTACTGCCACATATCATCCTTTTAGTGATTCCATGTGGCATCCATACAACCCACATCATATATACATTCCACATCATCCGTACAATCCACGTTTCCATCTATGATGTTGCCACATCACCTATCCATACCATATGTACTGCCACATAGAAACCTACCCTTTACTTGTTTTTTCCGAACTTCAAAAGGCCATGTCTTCCTCATACGACTTTTGTTTGAGGTTGTTCAAATTGTGTTGGAAATCTCTTGTCAAGATCTACGCAATGGAGTCATTTTCATTAGAATTCGAGACCATCAATTTTTTAGCATTCTCAAATCCACCTAGACCACACCTCCCCACTGAAGAACTTTTGGACCTCCAAAAGTATGGAATACTCAACAACTCGGTGATGATAAAGTTCTGCCACTCTTCTGGTCTCTATCCACCTTGCTGAAATGCACTTCCAACTAATCTCCATCTTGGAACTGATCTTCGTCTTGGAATTAATATTCATCTTTGGTTTCCATATGAGATATCCATCATGGAGTTCCATCTTGGACCTCAAAATGTTTGGTTCATTCAGAAATGAAGTGACGATAATGTCACCTCACGTTTCCAGTATCATCCATTCATCCTGCTTGGATAATGAGCATCTAACTCATCACAACATTAATGAAGACTAAAATAACATTGTTGATCAAGTTAATTATTCCCTCAAATTCAAAAACTCTTCCATTCATTGTTGCAACTACTAACCATACTCCACTAACTAGCATAAAACTAAGAAAAAAAACTAAATATACAGATGCAAAAAGAATGAATCAACAACACATTTTCCCTTCTTAACATGAACAACATCAACCAAATTATCTACTTTACTTCCAACCATAGGTTGTAAATATGGATCCTGGATACTAGAATTAACTAGCATTTTCACATGCCATGTAGTGACAATAGTCAAATTAGTATTCATCTAATGAGCTCTCACAATGAACTCAATTCCATCTTTGAAAAGATGATTCTTGTTTTGTTCCCTGTAAAAATGGCCTTCTTGTCATACAAGTATAGACTTCCCAAAACCATCCCGCAAATGTCAAGTGAAACCGCATCTAACTCTACATCATCAATGAAACTAGATGTGATCGCAAACCATAACTTACATTGTGTAGTTACCTGTAACTAAGCATTATTACAAAACCAACCCAAAGGATATGATCTTGGATGAGGCCTGGTGTCCAATCCTAAATTCTTAACAACTTGATCTGAAATAAGATTTACTTGTGATCCACTATCAACAAGTGTATCAATCTTAGTGTGCTTTGAGATAACTCGTAAATGAAATAGTTCATTTCTTTTTCTTACATCAGGGATTAATTTAGACTTTGCAGAAGAAGTATGTGAACTGAAACTAGCAACATAATATTTACCTTTGATATACATAGTTGTAACCTTAGTTTCATTCTCAGAATATGATCCAAGATCCTACACTATGTTCATGGTATTATTTTTACCCTTCCTATGTTGAACCCACTTTGGCTTCAATTATGGATGAAACTTGCAACAATGCTTCTCATCATGTCCCTTCTTCTCACAGTGAGAACATGTAGGCTTCTTCTCTTCATCCTTGTAAATTGTAGTTGTCTTCTTACTATTCTCTTTTTCTTTCGACCGTTTCTCGCATTTATGTGGCTTCTTATCCTAGAACATACGTTTTCCCTTGCTATATTCAAGATGAGTAGCTTTTACTGACACTTTGTCAATATTAGTAGGACTAAACATCAATATAGAATGTCGAAGATAGGAATACAAACCACCAATATACTTTAGAAGAGTTTTAGGACTATGTAATGGAATTCCCAAAGACAATGCTTTCCTCTTAAATTCCTTTGTATAAGCTTGAACATTTTCCCCTTTTTCTTGTCTTAAATGTTTCCAAGCAATCATTGATGTTTGCATATAACCTAATGGATAAAATTGTTTTCTTAATGCAATAGTAAATTCGATCCAGGAAGAAATGATTTTACCGTGTTGAATAAGATCAACTTGTGTCCGACTCTCCCACCATGTCAAAGTTAGGTTTCTCAGGAAAAGACTAGCCAATTATATCCTTGCAATGTCCTTTATGATTTTATGTACCTTGCAATATACTTCAATTTGTTTTACCCAATTATCGAACTTCTCCGCATTCAACTCTCTATCATAAATAGGAAAATCAAACTTTACATCTATCTTTGAAAAAGGCCTTTTCTTCCACCAATGCCTTTTTGGAGTAGGCATGTTTGGAGAACAACGCAAAAAATGAGGTTGATTGGAACAAGAAGGAGAGCGTGCCACATTTTGAGGAAAAGTAGCGCGTGTAGCAGGATTTGCGGAAATTCGGCGCAAATGTAGAAAAACCTAGCCATGTTAGAGTTAGGGTTTTGGGATGTATTGTAAGGGTTTCTAACCCAATTTTGTAATATAAATAGAAGAGATAGAAAGTAGGTTGCGGCATCTATCGATACTTGGAAGTTTTTTGTCATATCTTTTGGGGAGAACTATCTTGGAGAACCTATTTTGGAGTCTATGTGAGTCAGAGTCTGTTTTTGAGAGCTGTAGAGCTCGGATGAAGTCAAAGTAGCTAAGGGTTAGGTCGCAAGCTGTGGAGCTTGGTGTGATCCTGGTCCGCCTCACTACTCTATATTATGATGTTATGTGCACAACGCCTTTTGATGAATAAGAAAAGAAGCATAAGATCTTTGTGGATGTAGCCCCAGGGGGGTGAACCATGGTAAAACTATGTGTGCAATGTGTTTTAATGTTTTATTATTTATGCAGTTATGATTGAATGGCTATATAGATGAATGGATGGTTTATTTACAGTGCGCACTAGAATAAATATGCACATGAATGAATGAATGAATGAATGGATCTTATGAATATTTTAATCAAATGCATGGTTAAGTAGAAACAATTAGTAGAAAGAACATCCTCCAATCCCTTCCATGATTGGAGACACCTGCGTCCTGTAGTCCCCCATAAACCATCTCGGGTGAGACTATGTTGTGCACTCTGTGCACGGTGTATTCTACTGGTTTACCAGAAGGGCCGATGGTGATAAGGGTTTTGTTGGAGAACTAAGGTAGAACCCAGGTTAGCCCATAAGTCCAAAAAATGGTTTTGTTTCTGGCTAGAACTCAGAAGGAGAGTCAGGAAGGGGTTTGAAGATGCAGTGGTAGAAAGAGATGTTCAGGCCATGGAATCCTATGAAGCAATAAATTGAAAGATGGTTAGAAACAAATAAGTTGGAGTTCACACAAAAAGATAATAAAGGTTCCAAGTATACATCACACCAGTGCCTGCAGAGGTATGTGTTTACTGATTTTCGTGAACCATATTTTTGTTTTTTTCCACAGTTATTACAAGAGTGGTTGTTAAGGTTGAAGGATACCCATCTGACTTATCGGATTATCCCAGTAGTATGGACTGTTGAAAATATCCCACGGTTGGAAAGAGTTAATAATAAATTCATGTGCGTTGTGTATTTTTGGTTAGACAACATCAATGCGGGGTTTATCATTGAGTTTCCAATATATACAACAAAGTCATACACTACTGCAGAGTAGGATGTCTTGAAGGGACCTAGAGGGAGGTATATTAGGTCTATTTACACGTTGATCAAGATCTTACTACATGATAAAACTGTGATGACTATGGAATCAGGCAATTAGATCACTTTGCGCACATGGAGGAGTTGGGCGAAGCACTAAGGAAGACTTGAGAAATGGAGAAGGCTCTGGAGAGTATCCAGAAGGAGGCAATGGACCCCATAATGATGGATAATGAACAAACCAGGGAAATCATAAGGAATGTAGGTGTGACGTGCAACGAACGACCCTACCATTATAGGATGAATAATAAGAAGAGGTATGTAGCGAAGCGAGATGGATTGGACAGTGATGAGGAAGAGGTAGATGATCTCCACGCTACGGGAAAGATTAAGGATATATTGCACACCACATATGAGAGGAAAAGCATAGGTCATGGGTCCAGCGCAAAAGAAGGCTCTCCATTCCAGATCTGAATTAGTGTAGAACCCATAACCCCATGTGTGACTAACACAACTGAAGAAGAAAAAGAAGTTAACCACAAAGTGATTAGTGGTAGAAGAATTTTTTCAGTACGTGGGTCTAGTAGCAGAAGTGCAAGTTCAACAAGTAGCAGTCATGTCTCTACACCGTGTAGAGGTGGTAGTTCAACAAATTTCATAATGGTAAGAGAAGATCCAACTATCAGGTTACCAAAGTTTCGAGGGGACGGGTCAGATTACCCAGAAAAACATTTCTTCATATATGAGAAGATATGGGAAACAAAGAAGATTATAGACGAGGATACAAAGGTTGCGTAGTTGGCAATCGCTTTTAGAGACCACACATTAGATTGGTACATGGGTCTCTCAAAAAATAACCCAAAAGGAAAACCTACAACTGTAGCAGATGTGAAGAGGCATTTAATAAATGAATTTCAGAAGTCGAGTTCAGAAGAACAGTTTATGAATGAAATGATAGAGATCAAGCAGAAACCAGGAGAATCAGTCTGGGAAGTGGACTAGAAATTCAAGAGGCTAAAAGGTAAGTTAAAGTACACTATTACAGATACACAACATAGGCATTTGTTTGTTAATTCTTTGTTTCCACACTTGAAGTATCATTTGAGACAACATAAATTCCAAAGTCAGGGTGAGGCCCTGCAAGAAGCCTTATAGCTAGAGGAAAACCAATACAAGCATACAGATCCAGTTGTGGAAGAGATGAAGCAATATCTGAAAAACTTAACATTCCAATTAAATCAGAACAAAGGAAAGGAGAAAAGAGAAGATGCCTGGTGTACAATGTGCAAGAAAAAAGGCCATCACAAGAATAAGTGTCCATTATTTTCACAGTATATTGGAGTGGGTATGTCAAACCCTTTAGCTTCAACAGGACCATGGTGTGGGATTTTCAAAACACATGGGCATGATCCATATCATTGCCCCCTGATGCAGAAATATCATATAGTTCTGAAGAGTACATTTTGTAACTTTTGTAAGTCAGTTGGACATGAAAATAAGGACTGTAGGAACCCTAAAAACCCTACCTTTTGGGATGGAAACAAAACAAACAAGATCTATTGTCGTGCAACCTTTCCTCCTACATTCTAGTTGCAAAATTACTACACATTCTTTCCTACTAAGAATTTGGGAATTTCGATAGTGCAATATTATTCATATCGGAGTATAACTCCGCAGAAGTTAAAAAAAGAGTATGGTGCCTGCCCGCACCCTTATTTGAGACCTATCCCATTGTATTCCTCTTTTCTTTTTGATCATAGTAATACCTATCATTTTTCAAAATAAAAATTCTGTGTGGTCCCGACCCCCTTTTGGCCCACTTATTTGGGACCTACCCCATTGTATTCCCCTCTTCGACTTGATCATCGTGATACCCTTCACCTGTGACCCATTTTTTGTGTGGTCTCACCCTCCCCTTTCACCATGGCCCACATCCCTAGCCAAGACCTTGAATCACACCTCAATACCTTGTCATCTTATTTTTCCATGACCCAACAGGAAGTGCGAAAAATCAATGGAAATGTTACCACCATCAATGCCAAAATGCATTTCGCCATAAACGCCAAAACAAAAACCCTAAAACATGACCTGTCTTCCCAAATGGAAATCCATCTTGAATCCTTCGCTTCCCAGCGCCAAGATGAATATTCCTAGAGACCTTACCTCATCTGATCAACCTTTGCACCTCGAAAGTGAGACTTCCTCCAATTCCCAGAATTTTCAATCCCCTCACTTTCAATGTGACCTACGCCTTCCTAGAGTGGATTTGAATAAATTTGATAGCTTATATCCCATGGGTTGGGTCACCCAAATGGAACATTACTTCTCTTTGCATGGAATTACCGATGAGATGGCCAAACTCTGTTATGGTTTTCTCCATTTGGATCCTAAACACTGGCAATGGTGGCATTGGCATAAAAAGGCACACCAAGGGTATGTGTCTTAGACATAGTTTGTTGCAGAGCTCTATGACCTATTTGACACCGACACCCATCATCTAGGTCATTTGACCAAGTTGAAACAAACTAGCCCAGTAGAAGCATTTATAGATTCCTTTGATCAATTGGCTTTCCAAACAGAGGGCATGACTGATGATTTTTTCAGAGAATTTTTTATCAATGGTCTCAAGGATGAAATATGTGCCCATGTTCTCATGTCTTTCCCCCAGACTTGGTTGGAAGCTACAAAATTGGCCAAGGAAGCACAACAAGTCGTCTCATCCCAAACCAAAAAAAACACCCTTTATTCATCACCCTAAACCCAAATTTCCCGCCCCTACTGCCACTCCCCTCAAGATCCAAAAATTGACTCAAGATGAAATGGTCGAATGCCAACTTAAGGGTCACAAGTGTAAGGAACATAACCTTTTCATGGCTATGTGAGGGGATTTTTTTGAAGAAGCGACAGATGTTTCTCATGTACTCGAGCTTCCCCCACTAGACGATATTAATCAACCCTATGATCCAAATGAATTTGAACCATTGATTTCTCTAAATTCACTCACCGGTTTCTCTGCTCCCCAAAGCCTCAAGTTAATTGGCTACATTAATAACCAGACAATCATCATCCTAGTTAACAGTGGCATCACCCATAATTTTATTCATTGCTGCATTTCCCAAGAAGTCAATTGTTATATCCTTCTAGTTAATAATTTCCAAATCATTATTTCCAATGGGGGTTCCATGAAATGTAGAGGACATTGTGAAAATGTGTGCCTCCAAATTGGTCAGTACCACCTAAAATATCATATGTTTGCTATTGACATGGGCAGTTGTGACATTGTACTTGGTGCAAAATGGTTACACACTCTCGCCCCTATCACCATGGATTTCCATAAATTAACCATGCAATTCCAACACAAGGGACAACAACATCAGTTCAAATAGACCTTAAATGATAACCTTAAAAATCTAAGATGTTAATTAGAAAAAAAATTAAAAATGTCAAAGATTTGATGTTTGTGTGACATTACATTGGTGGTATCATTAGACCTTTAAATTTTAAAAAATGTTAAGAATGTGTCAAAAATCCATGATAAATTATAAAAAAATTACTAAAAAACATTTTATGTTTTTGAATTAGTTAAATATTTTTAAAAAATTATCAAAAGAGTTTAAATTTTTTAAAATTGAAAAATGTTATAATGTATCAAAACTTATTAAACCTCAAAATTTTATAAATAACTTTAAAATAATTAAAAATCAAAATATGACATTAATTTAAGTAAAGGAAATCTGTTGATAGAGCCATTATAACTTGTCTATTATTCTTACACTATAAAATCTTTGATGAAATATAAAAAAAATTTAATGAAATTTTAAAATAATACACTATTCTTTATTAAATAGTTTTTAAAAAATTTCTTTACATATTTAGTAAAACAATCTTTTTTTTAAATTTTATTATGGATTTATACTAAACAATTTTTTTTTTTAATTTTATTATAATTTATACTAAACAAGTTGACTTATTTTTTATCAAATAATTTTTTAAATTTTTCTCTACATATTTAGAAGAGAAACATTCTTTAAAATTTAATTATGAATTTATACTAAATAAGTTGGCTTGTGAAGATCACTTCTAAAAAATTTTTCAAAATTAGCCGGTGAAATTTTCTTAGTATATTTTAAAAAGAAATATTCATAAATAATTATTATTTTTTTTTTAAATTAATTAATTAATAAATATCACTACACTAAACAAGTTGGCTTCTCAAGATCACTTCCAAAAGTTCTGCAAAATTAGCAGTGGAATGTTTAATAATTAATTAAATTTTTTGTTAAAACTAATTAATTTGTAGATATCACTTCAAATTTTTTTTACTTAATTTACAAGTAGTCTGGGTAAAAATTTATTTTTGGGCTTTTTTGATAGGAATATAAGTGATGTAAATTTGGACAAAATCACTACTTTTTGTTGTTTAAATTACATTTATAAATCCATAAATAAATTCAGTGTGTTGATAAATTTTGAAGAACATAATGAATATTGTATTAAAAGAGATATCTAAATAGGAAGCATTAGAATCCGCTAAATACCCAGTCGGCCTCGACCAAGAGGCTGAAGATTTTCGAAAATGAAATTCTGAATCACAGCCATTCAAACGATACAAAGAATTTTTGGATCGACGACGACGACGGGTATACGCAGATTCAAAATTTCAAAGACTTTGATGTTTATGTGGCAAATTACATTAGACCTTTAAACTTTAAATTTTGAGAAATGTTGAAAGACTTTGATGTGTATGTGACATTACATTAGATTTTAAAATTTTGAGAAAGGTTGAGATTCTATTAAAATAATAAATTAAAAATTAATTAATTTTTAATAAATTATTAAATTATTAAAAAAGATTTTAAATGTTTTTATGTTAATTAAATGTTTTTATGTTAAATTTTTATTTTTATTTTATTAACTTTTTAAATTTAAAAAATATTATAATATCTTAAATCTTCAAAATTTTATAAACAAATAAAAAACAAAATAAACAAATTTTGAAACAATTAAAAATCAAAATATTATATTTAATTTAAATAATTAAAATATTGTTTTACTATAACTTATTTATGATTCTTTCTCCCAATCTTTTATGAAATTTACAAATTATAAACAATTCTTCATCAAATAATTAAAATTTTTGTTTTCTAAATATTTAATGAAGAAACATTTGATTTCAACATCACTTTCAAAAGCTTATGCAAAATTCACAAGTAGAATTTTTCTACATATACTTAAAAGAGTTCCTTGTGAATGATGTTGACAAATTAAGTAGTTTTAAGAAAAAATTAACTAAATTTTTTCCTAAAACTACTTAATTTGTCAACATCACTCACAAGGAACTTTTACTTAATTACAAGTAAATTTTTTCTTAAAACTACTTAATTTGTCAACATCATTCACAAGGAACTTTTACTTAATTACAAGTAGTTTCTTGTGATTTTCTCCACAAATTCCAATCAACTAATCATTTTAGTCAAACAATTAGCTTGTGTAACTTTTTTTCAAGAGGTTCTACGAAGTTCACAAATTAGTTCACAAATTGAAAGCTAATCTAGACCCAAATGCTTTCTTCATGTTTAATCAATTTCCAAGAAGAGATAAGAGATATTCATAGCTAATTTACACACAGACAAAGTAGTCCTTCTTTGTTGAAAAGTGTGTCAATGTCACTCTCAAAAATTCACAAGTTGAAAGAGACCCTCCAGTTGTTTCTTGGAGTTTTTTCTCAAAATGTAAGAAATTCACAAGTTGAAAGCGACTCTCCAGTTGTTTCTGGGAGTTTTCTCTTCTCTTTCCAAGCAAAGATGTTCTTAGACGTATTTGTAATAAGTTGAAAGCTAATTTTGACCTAACTTGTTTTTTGGAGTTTTTTTTTTTAAGTTTTATTTGAAATCCACAAAAAATGGTTAGATTTGCAGATTTAAGTAGTTAAGTTTATACTTCAAGGTTTTTTAATAAACTAAATTTATTTTTATATTCAAAAATACAATTTAAACCATAAAAAAAAACCATTTTATTTAGATTTACATGATAAAATTCCTGGAAAAAAAAACCAAAAAACAAAATGTTTAACCCACACCGTTTGTAACTAATTGAAAAGCTAATATATTTGTGTAGTTATATATGTTTAACTCTGCAAACCAATTTTGCTAAGTTATCAAAAAAATCCTTTGTACAGTTGTACTGCCTTTCATTGACAAATAGTTACATGGCGGGGTGAAGTACTTTCGAACCCTTCAAAGTCGCAAGGGTTATATGAGAGATGTGTGGATTGAAATTTAAGCCAGCTGTAGAATTTAATGATTTTTCTGTGGTACCCACCATTGGGAAAATTGATTATTCTCTGCCAGATGGAAAGC
>JASDQU011400768.1:13813-41391 GCA_032191745.1 Picea mariana
TTTTAAATGTAAAATCCCATGAGGTGCTTCTACGAGATGTGTGTATTCATTTCTCCACTGGTTTCGATGAGCAATAAAGCTATCATTGCCCCCATTTCTATGTGTCTATGTTGTGTTGTGTGTGAGATAGTTGTATCTCATTTTTCTCTGGTATTAACATTTGTGCAGGTCACCCGATCCCAACATATGAGACCCCCCTCTGGTAAAGTCTATGGAGGTATACATACTATGTCCCCCTTTGGATTTAAACTTGTAACCTCTTAGGAGGAAACATTATATATATATGAGACATGTTGTGATTTTATAGCTCAATTAAGTGTAAAAGTTTTTATAATACTCATTTTGGTGCACGAATATATATATATATATATATATTATAGCTCTGTTCATGTACACACCAGTTTTCATCTGTCATTGCGTTATTCTTTGAGTATTTAGCTGACAAAATATGATGAAATCTACTTTAATCGAGTTATTGTTATCTGTGCTTCTGTTATTATTATTCTTGCAGGATCTGTTTGGTTTGCGTCGGAGATGAAAGCTTTGCACGATGATTGTGAAAGTTTTGAGTGGTTCCTCCTGGACATATATATTCCAGCAAACAAGGTAAATTAAGGTTCCTTCTTGATACTGAAATTATATGACTTCAGCCATTCCGACTTCTGCCACGCGTATAATAAAGTCTGATTTCAGACTCTTTTGTTAATTGACTGTTGCAGGAGGCCTGCGGATATGGTACAACCCACCTTGGTATTTAGAAAATCTTATACCGTCCACTCCATATGACCCTTCGGTTTTAAGACAAGCATTTGAGAAAGTGTAGCCAATTACCATGCTTTCGCATGTCGATTCCACCCATTTTTCTCCATGTGAAAGTAGTGATATGATCCGTTTGAATGATACAGGCAGGCAGTGATAGTGATACGATCCGTTTGAATGATGACCGATGTTCCTTTTGGAGTACTATTATCGGGGGGTCTCGACTCGTCCTTAGTTGGTTGCAGCACGCCATTTGTCTGCTACAAACGTTGCAAAATAGTGGGGGAGAGAAACACTTGGAAATAATGGAAAGTCAGTTGCAGGAGAGAAGATAGTTATGTAGAAGAACTTTATTAGTCAAGAGATAGTTGCGTAGTTGAATTCTACTTCAATTAATGTAGATTTTAGTTTTCTATGGTTTGATGTAACCGACTAAGTAGAGCCTTTTCTTATATAATTATGTAATTAGTTTTCATTGAATAATATAAATTGTGAGGGTATCTCACCTATATGTTGGTATTAGAGCAATGTTGGAGATTCAACTCTTTGAGTCAAGATTCAAAGTACGAAATCTCAAATTTTTTTTTGAAAAATTGCCAACACCCCTATATAATGTTAGAGAGCGTCGACGCTCTCACACTTATAAATTTTTTAATTTCAGAGGACTCGCGCTCCGTCTGTATGTAGTATGCATTCAAGAGCGCTAGTGGGCCTGCCCAGCGCTTCCCCCTCCATATCACGACAGCGCTAGCACTAGCGCTCCCCTTCACGAGGAGCACTAACCGTTTTACCTTGCAATGCGTAAGGTTGATGTGTGACGGAAGTGAAAGTTTTATCCCGTTTTTTGTAGGCCATGGGCGAGTAAGGGTCAAGAATCTGTTGTGAGAGCCCCGATCCATTGTGAGCCAATCAAATTGTGTTTGTGAGCACACACCTCCGTCGAGAAGAAAGTTGTTGCAGATCAATTCACAATGGAATATTAGAAGTTGATCCACCATTGTCAAAAGGGTGCCACCATTTGCGTGAGGTTAAAGCATGAGTTTTTTTTTTTCATTCGTGACTAAGGTATAAAATTTTTCCCTTTATTAAAGTGGATGTATTTGTAAGGAGTAAACTTTGTAAAAACTTTGAAAGTGGATATTAAACTTTATGTGTGAGGTGAATGATTTAAAAGTGCATAGTTTCTTGTGAGGTATAAAGTTTATTAAACTGGGTAAGAAATTTAAGAAAATGTGAGGTGGATGTATGTATTAAACAAAATAAGGGTTTTTTGAGGATGATTTTTCTTTTTTTTATGCATGGAGTGGTGTTAAGGTTTCATTTTTAAGGTTTTCTTATATTTTTTAAGAAAACTGAAAGTCGAGGTAGAGTCGGATCGGTGGATTCGAAGGCAGAGCGATGGACTGCTAAGCATTCGATGGAAAGTTGCATATCCTTGGTGATTCACTTGCAGAGAATACCTTGCAAAGATGGTCAATCCTCTAGTGGAGACCTACCTCAACGAAGCCAACAAATTAGATGGCTCGAATTTCATTAACTGGAAATTCAAGATGCAGACACTCATGGAAGGCTATGGTGTCTGGACCATTGCGAAGGGAACTTAAGCAAAACTTGTTGCGACTTTCAGTGCGACAACAGTGTTAGCACTCCGTAAATATGTTTGGCTAATAAAAAAACAACGAAGGTAAATTTTTCAACCAACTTTGAGACCCGAAACTAGCCTTTCGGATCTCGAGAGGGATCTCTTAGAAATGGCGTGGTCTCTGTGCAGGATATGGCTTTGAAAGCAATGGCTAGATTTAACACCGTTGATGTAATGGGTTCTGGTTATATTGATGCAGGAAGTAAGACTTGGGCTATGGAGTCGATCTGAGGAAAAGACGGGACAAATGACTCAGTGATTGGGCTCGAGAGGATAAGGCTAGGCGAGCAACAACCTTTAGTGTAAAAACGTAATGTGTGGTAGGAGAAATTACAGGAAGTAACTCAGGAGTGTCATTGTGGACGAATTCAGAGTTAGCTTTAGAGGAAAACGTTTTGTCTAAGTCGCGCGAACAAGGGGCGTTGTACAACGAATCCGCAGGTTCGATAATTCATTTCGAAATAGACAGGAAAGATATGAAATAAAGATAATAGGAAAGCACATATGCAAAGAAAGAAACATAATACATCCAACTGTTACAACTAGAATCTTATCGTCAAGCTACAAGACCTTTGCATTAAATTCCGGTCAAAACTTCAGATTACATACAATAGCTATCGTCAACCAAATTTTCCAACCAACCCTTTTTACATGAAAATGATCCCCATATATATAAAACTAATGTCACCTTTGGCTGTTAGGGTCAAGCTACTCTCTCCTAGAATCATGGATCTATTTTCTTTGAAAGAGAGTAATAACTTCAATGGATTTACTAAAAATAGGAAACCCGACTTTTCCAAATCATAATCGTAACCGAGATATTCTTTACAATCATATATCATGATAAAAATTCAAACCTATGGTTGTGATAAGCCATCATTTGCACTGCTGGACACTCTGTCACCCCTTCACAACAAATCTGCTACGCAACAGTGACCTACAGCAAAAAACACAACAAACTAGTAAAATAGGTGGTAAAGATGACATCGTATCTCACTGATAAAAAACTATTTTTATAAACTGAAATACTTTTTCATATTTAAGATCGTTATAAAGAAAAACCTCTCTTGGTTTCTTGAAATTCATCTCCAGTTGGCCAGAATACGTGTCGCAAAAGCATGTCTCGGACAGGAAATCACGAAAACTGAAAAATGGGGCTCAAAGATTCCTTTGAATATCCAAAACCGTGACACGTTTTACAAATATGAGAGAGGTTTTTATTATTTGGTTTTTCCTTGACAAAAACCTCTCGAGGATTTTCAAAATTTCTCTCAAGTTGGTCTGAAATTGATCCTGAAGTTGACCACTAAACTAGTAATTTGCGCAATGCGACCTGTAGCCTATGTGCAAGAAAATCCACTACGCGACAACATCCTATGCGTGATAGCCCACTGTGTGACAAAATCCATTGCGCGACAGCATCCTATGCGCGGCAACATCCTCTACGCGACAACATCCTCTGCGCGACGACATTCTCTATGCGACAGCATCCTCTGTGCGACAGCATCCTCTGCGCGGTGCACAGTGAATTTTGCAGTGTGCAATGAATTTTGTAGCACGCAGTTGCAAATGGATATGGAAATAAATAAATTATAAACTTCCTTTTGAAACTGGCCCTTGGAGATGTTAGATGATGCTAGGAATAAAAACAACATGGGTGTTGACAGACATGACTTTGCAAATTGTTGACAAACCTCTAACCTTATCCATGAAAATCATGGTGTTAATAGTTGGCTCCAATGGGAATGCTATCCTCTCTGTGAGGTAGCAAATAACAATAGAGAAGGTGCCAATCCATCGGGCTTCTCCTAAACTCAACTTTCCAACTGTAACTTGTAACCTGCATTCGCTGAAAAACCAAAACTGCATATGCTCCAAACTCAAATCCGAAACTAAGCTGAAAATGAAAATTGCAGATTGCTAAAAGAAATGCTCGTAGTACCGAGATTATTCACACTCCTACCTACCCTAACTGTTGAAAAATATGTCAATCAAGTGAAATCAAAATTCCAATGCAACCATGCAATCACTTTATCCACCTTTTGCTTTCTTTGCACATGCTTGTTCCAAAGCAAGGATGATTTTAAGGATGGAAATTTATTTTAAAATGTAGAAACCTTGGCGAATCTTACTAATCCTTCATATGCCAACTATAAATGTTTGGCGATATATTTGTAAAAATATTCAAATTTCTAAGGATTTATATAGTTTGTATACAATTTTGACAATTTTTGAGGTAAAATAATATTATCCTATAGAAATTGGGTGAATCATTTTTAGAATAGAGAAGCTTTTTTTGGGAAAAAGCATGTAAAATTAGCCCATGAGCGAAATTTAGCCCCTAAAATCATCCATGTTCCAAAGCCTGTTTACTGATAAGTCATTCAAAAAATTATTTATAAATTCAAATCTCAATAAAAAAAACATTGAGATTGTTTGACGCCTCCAACAAAACTACAAACGGATCCTCCAGAATGTGCATAAAACAACAATCATGTTTCACCCCTCCCACTACATTCTTGTTTTCATATAATTCAACCTATTGATTACCATAAAAGGCTGGAAAATATGTTGAGACTACTGGAAATAACAATCTTCTAAATAAGAAGACAGTGTTGGCTGAAATGAAACCCCTAGTGGCAAGCAATCCATATCTAACATTGACATTGATTGACCATCATATTTATTTCCAAGCTGATAGTTGATCACAGGCTGCAAATTTGAATTGAAATACCCTTCCATGTAATCAACAACAGAGTCGTTAAAGGTATGAGAAGGTTGTTGGTCCTCTTCACTGATAACAATTTTCTCATGTAAAACAATGTCACTGTGAATGCAATCAGACTTCACTGCTTCCTCTATTATCTCATGATTTACTTTCAACAATTCAAAGGAAGAAAAACATAATAGAAGACGATTTTCATTTGCAAGTCCACTTCGTTCTTCATATTCAACATCATGTATGTAGGATTTATGATTTGAAACATTATAAACATTTTGCTTTAGCAATTCAAAAGATACAAAACACAATGGCAAAGTTCTTTCATCTAATTCAAAACTTTCTTCATTTTCTTCACTGCTGTCATGTGCACATTTTTCAATTTTTTTGGATTTCTGAACACACTCATTTTCAAATTCATCTTCGACCAATGGTTATAATTTTGAACTAATAAAACCTTCCATATAACAAGCAACAGGGTCATTAAACACATGAGAAGATTGATGCAATTTCTTTTCAATTGTTTCCCATGAATCAATGTGATTTTGCATCAGCACACATTCCTCTACCTTAGTGATGATCTTTAACTTTTCTTTCAACAATTTAAATGAAGTAAAGCATAAAGGTAAAGAATCTCCTTCAACTGATTTGGTACTTTCTTCATATTCTTCTTTGTAACTGTGATATGTAGGTTGATTGCTCTCATTACATTGCTAAAAAGGAACATTTTCTGATAGAGAACATGCAGCTGGTTGTTCTATGAATTCAACATCATAATCATCATCATATTCATCATATAAAGACAACTCAACAACATCTGTAATGTCAACTAACAAGAAAAATCTTGGGACATCGACCTTCTCTTCAACAAGTTGATTTGCAAATTCATTTTCTTGACTGTCTACAAATCAATACATAAAACAACCGGCCCCATGCTTATCATGGGATGAATCAGAAGCTAAATTAGAACCTTCTTTTTCAATAAGTGGAATATAATCCTTTGCAAAATCATCAACATTTAAAGCTTCAAGGGGACATATGAAATTATTAACCCTCTTCTCAAGATTTAAATCAACTGTTCTTTGTTCATATTCATTCTCATGTTCTTTAGCATCCAACTCCTCATTTTGAATCTGTTTACATGCTTGAATATTTTCTTCAACTTCCTGATCATTGTTGAACATCTGCTGCAAAGACATAGACTTCCTCTCCATCAAAAGAAAAGATAAGTCTGATTGAAAGGTTGTTACATAATGTAGCATGGCAGTGACTTCAGGAGGTTGGACTTCTTTAGGTAGTTTATAATAAAGACTAGCAAACCTCCTACTGAAATTTGAGATGGTTTCATCTTTCATTCTTCTCATGGAATAAAATTTTGAAAGGAGTATATTCCATGACTTTCTCTCACCCCAAAATCTAAGGAAATATTCCCTCAATTCATCCCATGAGATAATCGACTGAGGATGCAAATGTATGAACCATACTTTGGCATCTCCTTGTAAGGACTGAGAAAAGGCCCTCATAGACACATCATCATGTTCAATCTCAAAAAGATCTCTAAAATGCTCAAAGATTTGAATATGTTTTTCAGCTGAATGTCCATCGAGCTCTCCATTGAACCTAGGAAGGTACTTATAATGTTTCAGAGGAAAGTCATGAAGGATGGAAGGAAATTTAAGAGGATTGTATCTTTCTTGAATCTTGGAGGGTATAGAATTAAGAACATAAGGTACAACCTCGGCTTTGGTTTCATTAAGCTCACAAAAATGATCATGAACATCATATGGTTAAGACAAAGGAGCTTGGTGAATATTGGTGATACAAGAAGGAGGTATACCTACAATTTCCAATGAAGGATATACAAGGGTATATCTATGAGATTCATTTGAACGCAGTAAGTGAAGAAATATTCTTTTGAAAAACTCAGGAAATGACAAGAAGATATTGATAAAACAGAAAAGTAATTCTTGAACTAAACTTAAGCTCTAGTACCTGATTTTTCCATATTGCTCTTCCATATATCTGTCAATAGGTCTCATTCTCCAGTGGAGTCTTTGAATCACATTTGAATTTTTATTGGAGTCACCATGAAAAATTTAGCTCTGGATTATTCTGCCAGTAGAATCACCTTCAAACTGTTTTTCTGATGTGTGGAGTTGCCAGAGCAGAAATACAGCCAATATGTGCCTAAGTGTTTGTTTGTCTCAGGCCTTAGAACTGCAACAATGTCATTCTTCCCATGAAAATTTTCATTCAATTATGTCCCCGACAATGGTGCCAGAATGTTAGCACTCCATAAATCTGTTTGGCTGATAAACAAACGATGAAGGTAACTTTTTCAACCAACTTTGAGACTCAAAACTCGAGAGGGCTCTCTCGGAAATGGCGTGGTCTCCGTGTAGGGTATGGCTTTGAAAGCAATGGCTAGATTTAACACCTTTGATGTAATGGGTTATGGTTATATTGGTGCAGGAAGTAAGACTTGGGCTATGGAGTTGATCTAAGGAAAAGACGGGACAAATGAATCAGTGACTGGGATCGAGAGGATAAGGCTAGGCGAGCAACAACCTTCAATGTAAAACCATAATGTGTGGTAGGAGAAATTACATGAAGTAACTCAGAAGCGCCACTATGGATTAATTAAGAGTTAGCTTTAGAGGAAAACATTTTCTCTAAGTGGCGTGAACAAGGGGTGTTGTACAATGAATCTGCAGGTTCGATAATTCGTTCTGAAATAGACAGTAAAGATATGAAATAAAGATAACAGGAAATCACATACACAAATAAAGAATCACAATACATCCAACTGTTACAACTAGAATCTTATTATCAAGCTATAGGACCTTTGCATTAAATTCCGGTCAAAACTTTAGATTACATACAATATCTATCGTCTACCAAATTTGCCAACCAACCCTTTTCACATGAAAATGATCCCCATATATAGAAAACTAATGTCACCCTTGGTTGTTAGGGTCGAGCTACTCTCTCCTAGAATGATGGATCTGTTTTCTTTGAAAGAGAGCAATAACTTCAACGGATTTACTAAAAATAGGAAACCCGACTTTTCCAAATCATAATCGTAGCCGAGATATTCTTTACAATAATTTATCATGATCAAAATTCGACCCTATGGTTGTGATAAGTCATCATTTGCATTTCTAGACACTCTATCACCCATGCACAACAAATCTGCTATGCAACGGTGACATACAACAAAAAACGCAGCAGAATGCGCAACAAATTGGTAAAATAGGCGTTAAATATGACATCTTATCTCATTGATAAAAAACTATTTTTAGAAACGGAGATATATTTTTGTATTTAAGATCGTTATAAAGAAAAAACTCTCTTGGTTTCTCGAAATTCATCTCTAGTTGGTCGGAATACGTGTCATAAAATCATGTCTAGGACAAGAAATCACGAAAACTGAAAAATATGGCTCAAATATTTCTTCAAATCTCCCAATCCATGACACGTTTTACAAATCTGAGAGAGGTTTTTATTATTTGGTTTGTCCTCGACAAAAACCTCTCGAGGATTTTCAAAATTCCTCTCCAGTTGGTCATAAATTGATCTTGAAGTTGACTACTAAACCAGTAATTTGCGTAGTGCGGCCTGTAGCCTGTGCGCAGGAAAATCCACTGCGTGACGGCATCCTATGCATGACAGCCCACTGCGCAATGAAATACGTTGCGTGAAAACATCCTATGCGCGAAAAAATTCTTTGCGCAAAAACATCCTCTGTGCGACAACATCCTCTACGCGGCGACATTCTCTGCGTGACAACATCCTCTGTGCGACAACATCCTCTCCGTGGTGCGCAATGAATTTTGCAGTGCGCAGCTGCAAATTGAAATAGGAATAAATAAATTATAAGCTTCCTTTTGAAATTGGCCCTTGGAGATGTTAGATGATGCTAGGCATAAAAACAAGATGGGTGCTAACAGGTATGACTTTGCAAATTGTTGACAAACCTCTAACCTTAACCATGAAAATCATGGTGCTAACAAGCAACACAGATCCAAGATTGGGAGAAGCGCGAAAAAAAGGAAAAGGTATTGTTACGTATGTTAGTTAAAGATAGCATAATTCCACATATTAGAGAAGCTAACGCTTCTGTTGAAACGTGGACAACGCTTAAAGCATTGTATGAAACTAGCAACACAAATCGCATTTTGTTCCTGAAAACTAAATTGCTAGGCATTAAGATGGACGGAAATGAATCTGTTAGTTCATTTTTGGGTCAGATTAAAGAGGTGAAAGATAATATAGGAAATATAGGGGAAACAATTTCCAGCATTGATCTTATCACCATTACCTTAAATGGTATGCTAGAAGATTATCAGATGTTCGGAACAGGTCTCGCAGCAAGGGAGAAACCTCCTACTTTTAAAGAACTAACAGGTATTTTGTTGCAAGAGGAAGAGAGGCACGGGAATATGAAGCCTCACAATATAGATTTGGAACTGTGGTCAAATAAGATATCCTCTAGAGGGAGATCAGGCGAAAGAGGCAGAGGAGGCAGTTCATCGTAGAGAGGCAGTGCATCGCAAAGAAGACAATCTCCAAGGCCAAATCAAGGTATGCAATCTAACAGGATTGAGTCAAAGAGTTGTTTTTATTGTGATTGTCCTGGACATATTGTTAGAGACTGTCATAAGAAGAAGAGTGATGAGTCTAGGAATAAACATGAACACATTCAGGTAATTATGCATAAAAATCCTCAAATCATGATCTCAGATTGTTTATTGCTAGTGATAATATTGATGAAACCCCAAATTTTGATTCACGAGATCTTAGGTTGTTTGTGTCTAACGTTGATTTATCTGCTGAATCGAATTATTATGATGCCTAGTTTGTGGATTCTGAAGCATCAGTACATATGACATGTAATAAGATGTGGTACACTAATTTTAAAGAAACACATAATGGATCCATCATATATCTTGGAGATGACCACGCTCATCAGATCAAGGGATATAGAGACCTTCCTGTGACATTGTCGAATGGTACTATTCATCACATATGTTGTTTATGTGCCAGGGATAAAGAAAAATTTGATCTCTGTGTCCACCATTACAAATCAGAACTTGAAGGTTGAATTCTTCAAGAATTATTGCATAGTGAAGGATCTGCTAGACCAATTCAAAACTATTGCAATGGGAGTCAGAGCAAGAGGCCTATAAAAACTTGATGTTACTAGCAAAGAACATCATGCACTGACTTCTACAACTATGCCAATAGAGATTCTTTGGCATCAAAGGTATGGCCACATCAATCATCCTGATTTATTGTTATTACAGAAAAAGAATAGGGTTGAAGGACTTCCCATGTTAAAGAATGAGAATGTTCCTTGTGATGGATGTGCATTAGGAAAGATGCACATAGATGAATTCCCCTCAAATCCTGATAAGAAAAAGAGAGGTGTGTTAGATCTTGTGCATATTGATGTTTGTGGGCCTATGCAAACTAGGTCTTTAGGAGGTGTATTTTACTTTCTGTCATTTATTGATGATTGCACGAGATACACATGGGTTTATTTCCTTAAAAGAAAAAGTGATGTTTTCGAGTACTTTAAGGAATTCAGA
Organism: Picea mariana; assembly: GCA_032191745.1. Taxonomy (NCBI): domain Eukaryota; kingdom Viridiplantae; phylum Streptophyta; class Pinopsida; order Pinales; family Pinaceae; genus Picea; species Picea mariana. Next base: position 24,525 of record JASDQU011400768.1, read on the forward strand.
ACCATGGCGGAAAAGAAGAAGGGAAAATACATAAAAATCCTCCATTCAGATCAAGGGGGAGAGCATTATCAGGGGACTTCATCAAATATTGCAAAGATCATGGAATAGTACAACAATTTACAGTACCTCACACTCCACAGCAGAACAGAGTCGCTGAAAGGAAAAACAGAACTATGGTAGAGTGTGCACCGATGAAAGATAATAATCTCTCAAATACATTTTGGGCTAAAGCCATAAATACTGCAGTTTATTTAAAGAACAAAAGTCCAATGAGGTGTCTTGATAATGTTACTCCTTTCGAAGCCTTGTATGGTTCCAAACCTACAGTTCATAATTTGAAAGTATTTGGGTGTAAGTCTTTTGCACATATTCCAAAGGAGAATAGGAAGAAATTGGATGCTAAAGCCATTAAATGTATTTTCATAGGGTATTGTTCTAAATTTAAAGCATACAAATTGTTTGCTCCTTCTACTCACAAAGTATTTACAAGTAGAGATGTACTTTTCCATGAGCAGGAAGCAGGAAATCATGACAACAATAGTCATGAGGAATGGCATAGACTTCTTGATGAAGGAGTTAAAGAAGAACAATAACAACCATCACAGCAACAGCCACCACATCAATAGCCACAACCACAGCGACAACAACAACCACAGCAAGAAGGACTCTATGATATGGACACTTCAAGCAGTCACAGTTCACCTAGAGGTGAAGAAAGATCTTGACAAAGTGGGGAGGAAGATAATCAGTTGAGAATATCTTCACGACAGGTTCGAATTTGTGAGAGGTATAGAGACTATGCCCTAATGAGTAACATTTCAAATGTCATAGAACCCATGAGTTTTGATGAAGCAAATAAACATGATGAATGGTGAAATGAAATGGAGGAAGAATATGAATCTATAATGAAAAACAATACTTGGGAATTGATTGAATTGCCTAAACATAAAAATTCCATTGGATGCAAATGGATATATAAACCCAAGTTTAAATCATATGGTAGTATAGACAAATATAAGGCTAGATTGGTTGCAAATGGGTATTCACAAACATAAGGTATTGATTATGCTAAAACATTTGCACCAGTAGCTAAATTGAATACTATGAGATTGTTAATTTCTTTAGCTACAAAGTACCATTGGAAGCTACACCAATTAGATGTTAAATCTGCATTTTTGAATGGTGAGCTAAAGGAGGAGGTTTACCTTACTCAACCTGAAGGGTTTGTGGAACAAGGGCAATAACACTTAGTGTGTAAGTTAAAGATAGCATTGTATGGACTAAAGCAGGCACCTAGGTCATGGTATAAGAAGATAGACTCTTTCTTTCTTCAAAAGGGTTTTTATGAGGAGCAAAAGTGATCCAAATCTGTATACCAAATTTGATGAGCAGGGGTATATAGTATTGATTTCCTTATATGTTGGTGATTTGATAATTACAGGAAATGCAGAGAAATTAATTGATGAAATCAAGGAGCAGTTGTCACAAGTTTTTGAAATGAAAGATCTTGGTGTGTTACATTATTGCCTAGGTCTTGAAGGTTGGAGAAATGCAGGCCAAACTTTTGTTTGTCAGAGTAAGTATGTCGGAGAAGTAATTAAGATATTTAAAATGGATTAGTGTAAATCTTCTATTGTTCCCATGCAACAAAAAGTGAAACTTTCTTGTGATGATGGTTCGAAGGAGGTGAATGGCACTATGTATAGACAGATGGTGGGTAGTTTGAATTATCTCACCACAACCAGACCTAATATTGCATGTTCTATGAGTGTGTTAAGTCAGTTTATGGCGAAACCTCTAAAAATCCATTGGAATGCAGCAAAGGCAATACTTAGGTATCTAAAAGGAACACTTGATTATGGTATTAAATATACTGATGCATCTGATGTTGAGTGGACATGTTACTCAGATTCTGCTTGGGCTAGAAATCTGGATGATCAAAGATCAACCACTGGATATGTGTTTGGCATTGGATCCGGGGTTGTTTCATGGAGCAGTAAAAAGAATCCTACTGTATCTTTGTCATCTACTGAAGCAGAATATAAAGCCTTGTGTGCAACAACTTGTGAAGTTGTTTGGTTGAGAATACTTCTTCAAGATGTTGGAGAAGAACAAAAGGAACCTACGATGATCAAATGTGATAATCAAAGTTCAATAAAGTTGGCGAATAATCTGATTTTTCATGCAAGGACAAAGCATGTTGATGCTCAGTTTCATTTTGTTAGAGAAAAGTTGCAGTCAAATGAAATAGCTCGTATGTATTGTAATACTAGTGAAAACGCTGCTGATATTTTCACTAAGCCTCTTGGAAATATTAAGTTTGAGTTGTTTACAGAGATGTTAGGTGTAGGAGTCAATCCATTCTCCATTAAGGGGGAGACTTGGAAATAATGGAGCAAGAGTCAATTGCAAGAGATAGTTACGTAGAAGAACTCTACTAGTCAAGAGATAGTTGTGTAGTTGAACTCTACTTCACTTAGTGTAGATTCTAGTTTTCTATGGTTTGATGTAACTAACTAAGTAGAGTCATTTCCTATATAATAATGTAATCAGTCTTCATTGAATAATATAGATTGTGAGTGTAGTCTCACCTGTGTGTTGGTTTTTCTAATTTTATGTGAAACTACACTCTTTCTTTGTTGGAATACAAGTCTCTTCATTAATTTAACTCGATGTGTACCCTTGTTTGGAAAATGGATCTATGTTTCTATTTGAAGTAAATGGGTTGATGCAAGTTCATTGACGCTTAGTCCTGTATTAATTTATTGAAAAACCAATAGTGTATATTTCTACCAGTAGATCAAAGTAAAAGGAAACTCCATGAAGAGGAATCATCTCATGCTAATAATATCACCATTAAAATGGTTGAAACGAGCCTCTTTTAATCTGTTTATTTGTGTCAGACCAGGGATCGCCAGATTTAAAGGCTGCAAAAGAGGTATCAGAGTACCTTAGTACTTTTCACCATGAATTCCATTTTACTGTGCAGGTATTCGCCTACACACCCATCTCTGTATGTTAATTTTAAAGTAGACAAAAGTTTTTGTTGCCGTATTGAATGGTTTCCTATGTTTGAGGCGATTGTAATAGGATGGTATAGATGCAATCAAGGACATTATATACCACGTCGAAACATATGACGTGACAACTATCAGAGCGAGCACACCCATGTTCTTAATGCCCCGTAAAATTAAGTTCCATAGTCAAGAAGGTTCTTTCAGGAGAAGGATCAGATGAGATACTTGGGGGCTCCTAATAGAGAGGAATTCCATCTAGAAACCTGTCGTAAGGTGACTAGCTAACAACTTTACTTTCATGGATTTTAGATCATATAATCTTCTGATTTAGGGTTTACCTAGCAATTAATCAAATATATTGTGTGATTTGATGCAGATAAAGGCCCTTCACATGTATGACTACTTGTGGGGTAACAAGTCAACATTTGCATGGGGTTTGGAGGCCAGTGTGCCTTTCCTAGATAAGGAATTCATCATTGTTTCCACGAACATTGATCCCAACTAGAAGATGGTAAGCATCTCCATAAACTAACTCTGATATTGGATTTGATGAGGTGGCAATGTTTACATCATTTTGTATGTGTAATCTTTAACAGGCGAAGCCTAGCATTAGGCGCATTGAGAAGTGGGTCTCGCAAAAGTCATTCACAAGGAGAAGAATCCTTATCTTCCCAAGGTTGGACTCTCATCATAAAATCTGATTTCATCGTTGATTTATTTCTTCTAAATTCTGGGTCGAGTAAAGAGTTTGAATTTTAATAGTAGTGGGTTTTGCGGTGGTATTGCAGCACATTCTGTACAGACGGAAGGAGAAATTCAGCGATGGAGTTGGCTACAGTTGGATTGATGGCTTGAAATCACATGCGGCAGAGCATGTCTGTGAAAGATGTACTTTTATGTGGTTTTGGCATAATCGACTACTTAATAAATTACCAAAGTAAACTAATTATTTGTTGTGGTGATGTACTATGAAGGTGACAGATACAATGTTGGGCAATGCAAAATACTTATTCCCCCATAATACTCCCACCACAAAGGAGGCATACTACTACAGGACGATATTTGAAATATTTTATCCTCGGGTAAGACGATATTTGAGTATATAGGTTAGTTGTTTTTGTAAGCCTAAAATTCTTATGGTGCGATGATGGATTGGATGATATAATTTGTAGAACGTGGCACGGTTGACGGATCCGGGCGGGCCGTGCGTGGCTTGTAGCAGCGCAAAAGAAGTGGAATGGGATGAAGTGTGGGCTCACAATCTAGATCCCTATGGCGGGGCCGCTCTAGGTATCCATGCCTCCGCATACGAAGAGTATAACACAACTGAAAATAATGGCCTTGGGAATGGGAGCGTGGATACATTCAACAAGATGCCAAGAATGGAAGAAAAGCATGGATACATTCAACAAGATGCCAAGAATGGAAGAAAGTGTAGGCGCCCTTGAAGTGGTGATCAAAGGTTAAGTTGTAAAAAGAGAGGGAAGAAGTCGCTTACGTGCGACTTCTCATATGATTAAAGATTAATGTTGGAATACGTGATGTTTAAACAGTTTTATGTGGATTGTTTTTTCTCTTGGGTTGGTGCAAAGTCAATCAGTTATAATGTGTATTGTTAGAATGCAATGGGGGAGTTGAACATAAGTTTTGATTGATATATTTATTGATAGAATGCAATGGGAAATTGAACATAAATTTTGAGTGATATATTTAAATTAGTAACCATTATATTTGTAAAAAGTGGTTGATATATGTGAATTTATATCATTTTTCGAATTAAAAATTAATTATTTTAATTAACTTATATAAACTATTTTTTATAAATATCAATATGTAGGATGGAGGAATACTAAACCATTAATCAATTAATATATAAATTAAATTATATAATTAATATATAAATTAAATTAATAATGTACACAAATATTAATATATTAATTAATTTAAAATTAATTAATTAATAGATTAATATAATTTTTAAATTAAAATAATAATACATTAATATATTGTAATGTATTAATTAATTAATATTATTAATACAAACATTAATTAAACATTACTACATTATTAAAATAACAATGTGTATTATAATGATATATTAATAAAATATTAATACTTTAATAAAGTATTCATATGTTGAAAAATACTAAAGTATTCAAAAATACATTAAAATATTACTTTATTACATTAAAATATTAATACATTAATAAAGTATTTATACAATAATAAAGTAATACATTAATAAAGTAACCACACATTAATAATGTATTAATATAATAATAATAATCTATTTTTTAGGTCACGGCCAAACCAGCACACCAAATTTGGTGTATGAGACCCCCTTGTTTGTGGGACAAGGGACCCTCCCCCGCCCAGCGATTTGACTGGTAAAGTATACGAAGGTATACATACCCTACTCCCCTCTGGATTTGAACCTATGACCTCTTAAGAGGAAACACATGTTCTTAACCATTAATGTATTAACTCATTATTATAATGTTTAAATATATTATAATTAATATATTTATACATTACTAATTAATATATTGTTAAAGTATTAATACATTAATGTTTTACATTAATCCATTGCTACCTTGGTTCATTATGACCATGGTTGACTATGGTTGACCATGGTTGACAATGATTAACCATGTTTGTTTGTTCTTATCCATAGATAACCATTGCTAGTCATGATTATGGTTGACCATGACTATGGATGAAATTCATCATGTTTAACCTTAACTATGTCTATGGTTGACCATTACCTTAAGTATGCCCATAATTGACCATGACCAAGAATAATAAAATAATAATACATGGATAAAGTAAAAACACATTTTGACATAAATACATTACATTCTGACACTCTGCAAGTGTAAAGTGTCAGTCAAACATTATGACACTCTGCAAGTGCAAAGTCACACATTTATTCAAAAGTGAGTCAGCAAACAAGAGAGCTATAAATGGAGCCAAATTCTATCTTCTTGAATTAAATTAAGTGGTTGAAGAGTCAGTCATAGTTATGGTAGTGTTTAATGTTGAGTCGGTCTTAGCTTCTATAGGAAGTCATAGCCTGTGTCTATATAAGTCCGAGTCTCTTAGTTAGTCAGTAATGTGTGATGCATATGGATGTTGAAGAGAAGCAGTTGATGCACAGAGAAGAAGCAGAGAGGTAGAGAGAACCAACAACAACTGAAGAGTTGACAAAAAAATCCATTAGAGTCGAAGCTCATCTTGTCATTGTATTTTGTAAACCACGTGCACTACGCCGAAGTTCATTAATATCAAGCATTTTGTGTTTTGACAAGTTTCTGTCTTTTTTCTAAGTTTACGTACTAAGAATTACATTGTGTTATTCTTCATTCATAAATCATTTTATTAAGTGCATGTATTCACAACGTGCAACATATTGAGCAGTCTGTGCACTACGCAGTGGTCTTAAGAACTCTGTCGCGTAGCTTGTTTGGTGCGCAGTATTTCAAACTGTGTCGCGTAGAGTAGACTGTGCGCACCCCCGTCAACTCTTCAAATTGGTATCAAAGAAGGTTCTTTAAGAACAAGTTTGTCAGAGAAGAAACTTTGTTGAAAGTGAAATATGGCTTCTACCTCAAATCTGCAACCTCCCAATTTTACAGGCAAGAATTATGAGATGTGGTACTTGACCATGAAAGCCTTGTTCCAAGGTCAAGATGTATGGGAAATAGTCGAGAATGGCTATGTGGAAGCAATATATTAGGAAACATATAATTCCCTCACACAAGCTGAGAAAGATGTCTTGAAAGATCAAAGAAAGAAGGATGGAAAGGTGTTGTTTTACATACATCAAGCCATGCATGAGAGCATATTTCCAAGAGTTGCATCAACAAAGAAAGACAAGGAAGCATAGGACATACTACAAACCTCTTATCAAGGTATGGACAAAGTAAAGACTGCAAAATTGAAGATTCTTAGAAGAGATTTTGAAACTATGTCAATGAAAGATTCAGACACAGTAGATTCATTCTACACACACATCAGTGGACTGATAAATCGGATTAAGTCTCATGGTGAAATCATAGAAGACAGAAAAGTTGTTGAGAAAGTGCTTAGGAGTCTTCCTCCTAAATTTGATACTCTTGTTGTAACCCTATAAGAAGGAAAAGACATGAGTTGGTTCATCCTAGATGAACTGCAAACTTCCCTCATCAATCATGAACATAGATTGAACAAGTCAAATATGTCATTAGAGAATGATTTTTTGGCGTAGTAATCCATAAGCCATGGAAGAGGAAGGGGGAGAGCTAACTCTAGAGGTTGAGGAAGAAGTGGATGCAGTAGCAATCCTGGAAATACTGGTGGAAGAGGTCAAAACCCAAGTACCAGCCAATCAACTTGTCAAAAAATTGACAAATCAAAGATTCAATGCCATTACTGTAAAAAGTAAGGACATTATGCATATGAGTGCAGAAAGAGACAGTATAATCAGAACAAGCAAAGTCAAGATCGATCACACAGCACAAATAACGAAACCCACCCCATGTTTATGGCACGCGTTGTAGTTGTGCCTAGTGTAGAAGAAATGCCTAATATAGTGTCATTAGTTGAATGCAATGTTGCTCAAGCAAGTCCATGTGACATATGGTACTTAGATTCAGGCTATAGTAACCACATGACAGGAAACATAGAACTGTTTTCTAGTTTGGATGAGTCAGTCCAAACCAAGGTTACACTTAAAACAGATATACAAGTCAATGTCTTAGGCAAAGGCAGTATAAATATTTTAACCAAACAAGGAGAATAGAGAGTTATGTCTGATGTATATTATGTTTCTGGATTGAAGCAAAATCTGATGAGTAAAGGACAACTGTTACAAAAAGGATACATAATTTACATGGAAGATAATCACTGTGTGATTATGGATAAATTCCCAAGCAATCTACTCATTGCGAAAATCCAGATGACAAGTAACAGAATGTTCCCATTGACATTAAAGCCAGTCAAGAAGAAGAACACAATGCAAACTATTATCAAAAGAAAAAGTGCATAGTTGACACTGCATTTACAGTAGAAAGTGTGTGTAGTACTAATGAAGAAAACAATGTGCGCAATATCAAGACAAGAGAAATAGCGTAGAAATGAAGGAAGCATTCCAATCTAAAACACATGATGACTCCTAACTATGGAATTTTAGATTTGGACATTTGAACTTTGGAGGTTTGAAGTTGCTACACACAAAGGATATGGTAAAAAGCTTACCATTGATTGAAAAACTAGAAAGGATATGTGAAGGCTGCATATTTGGCAAGCAACTCAAAGAATCATTTCCAGTTGGAAAGTCTTATAGAAAAAAATCTCCACTGAAAATAATACATTCAAACATTTGTGGACCAATCAAAACTCCGTCTATAGGAGGCAATACTTATTTTCTAACATTTATTGATGATCTCTCAAGAAAGACATGGATTTATTTTCTAAATCATAAATATGACGCGTTGGATTGTTTTCAGCGGTTTAAATCACTTATGGAGAAACATAGTGGTTATTACATCAAGTGTCTAAGAACAAACAGAGGAGGAGAATACATGTCAAGTGAATTTCATAACTTTTGTAAAGTTCATGGCATCTACAAATAATTTACCGCGCGATATACACCACAGCAGAATGGTGTCGCAGAGAAAAAGAACATAACCATCATGGAAATGGCACGTAGTATGTTGATAGCCAAAATGTTGTCAAATGAGTATTCGGTTGAGGCAGTAGCAATGGCAATATACATCTTGAACAGATGTCCAACAAAAAGTGTGAAGAATAGAATTCTTAAGGGAGCATGGACAGGATCAAAGCATAATGTGGCGCACTTAGGAGTTTTTGGTTGCGTCACAAACGCACGTGTTCCATATGAACTGAGAAGGAAGCTGGAAATCAAAGGACATAAATGTATATTTGTTGGGTATTCTGAAGAGACAAAAGGTTACAAGTTGTATGACCCTGTCGTAAGAAAAGTCATAATCAGCCGCGATGTTCAGTTCATAGAGAATGAAGTATGGGATGGAACCATAGAAAAGACAGTGAAAATAATTGATGCAATGGAGCATGATGATACAGAAGATGAAGTGGTGCAAACACCATGCATAGGACAGTGCACAGTCATGTCTACAACTGGCACTATAATGCAAATTACCGCCCAGAATACTCCAGTAAGAACAACAAGTGCGCAGTCTACACCTAGAGCGCAACAAACACCAACAAGAAGTCTGAGTACTTCCCCATCTCCAAATTCAACATTATTAAGTCTGTTACTGAGAAAGACAAGAAGTGTGTGCGACATCTATAATGAAGATACAACAAATTCATTTTCATTATTTTCTTTGTTTTCACAAATAGATGATCCATTAACTTTTGAAGAAGTTGTCAAAGAGGATGTATGGGAACAAGCCATGGATGAAGAAATCATATGCATAGAGAACAATCAAACATGGAAATTGGTAGATGTACCTGATGACAAGGATGTTATAAGTGTCAAGTGGATTAATAAAACCAAGCAAGATGCAGAAGGAAAGGTACATAAGTACAAGGCAAGATTAGTTGCAAGAGGTTTTAAACAACAACCTAGAATTGACTTAAATGAAACATGTGCACCAGTTGTGTGCATGGACACAGTCAGAACAGTGTTAGAAATTGTCGCGCAGTACAAATGGCTAGTTTATCAAATGGATGTAAAGTCAACATTATTGAATGAAAACTTAGAAAAAGAAGTATATGTGGAACAACCACAAGGTTATGAGGTTCCAGGGAAAGAGGACAAAGTATACAGATTAAAGAAAGCACTGTATGGATTAAAGCAAGCTCTGAGGGCTTGGTACAGTCGCATAGATTCCTATCTCACACAGAATGAATTTCAAAGAAGTGAAAATGAGCCAACACTATACATCAAATCAAATCAGCAAGGTAATGTGTTAATTGTTAGTTTATATGTGGATGATTTGATATTTACAAGTGACTTTGGCATAGAATATTTTAAGTCAGTTATGAAGGATGAATTTGAAATGAATGATTCGGGGCTTATGAGATATTTTCTGGGAATAGAAGTGCACCAGTCCAAAACTAGTATATTTATCTCACAGTCCAAGTATGCGCATGAAATATTGAAGAGATTCAATATGGTGAATTCAAAAGTAGCACCAACACCTGTCATAACATGATTGGAGTTAAGCAAGGAAGATAAAGGGTCCAACGTAGATTCCACAATGTTTAAAAGACTAGTAGGCAGTTTTATGTATCTAACAACAACAAGGCATAATATTATGTATGGAGTGAGATTAATCTCAAGGTTCATGGAAACTCCAAAAGAATCACATTAGAAAGAAGGAAAGAGAACCCTGAGATATGTGAATGGAACAAAAGATTTTGGCATAAAGTACTCCACTTCAGAAGATTTCAAACTCATTGGATACACTGATAGTGATTGTGGAGGCAGTATTAATGACAAGAAAAGTACCTCTGGTTACACATTTCATTTTGGAACAGGTATGATATCATGGGCATCAAGGAAGCATCCCATAGTGACACTTTCTTCAGCAAAAGCAGAGTATGTCGCAGCCACAAGCGCAAGTTGTCAAGCAATATGGATGAGAAGGATGTTAAAATATTTGTTGCAGGAACAACAGGAACCAACTACAGTTTTTTGTGACAACAATTCAACCATCATGTTATCAAAGAATCATGTGTTTCATAAGAAAACCAAGCACATTAATACAAGGTATAATTTCATCAGAGAATTGGTGAATAACAAAGAGATCTGCTTAGAATTTTGCAATAACCACATATGGTACTTAGATTCGGGTTGTAATAACCACATGACAGGAAACATAGAATTGTTTTTTATTTTGGATGAGTCAGTCCAAACCAAATTTACACTTGGAACAGATATACAAGTCATTGTCTTAGTCAAAGGCAGTATAAATATTTTAACCAAACAAGGAGAACAAAGAGTTATGTCTAATGTATATTATGTTTCTGGTTTGAATCATAATCTGATGAGTACAAGACAATTGTTACAAAAATGATGCAGAATTTACATGGAAGATAATCACTATGTGATTATGGATAAATGCCCAAGCAATCTACTCATTGCGAAAATCCAGATGACAAGTAACAAAATGTTCCTATTGACATTAAATCCAGTCAAGAAGAAGAACACAACGCAAACTGTTGACAAAAGAAAAAGCTTGCAGTTAGACACTACATTTACAGTAGAAAGTGTGTGCAGTACTAATGAAGAAAACAATGTGTGCAGTATCAAGAAAGGAGAAAATAATGCAGAAATGAAGGAAGCATTCCAATCTGAAACAAAGGATGACTCATGGCTATGGTATTTCATATTTGGACATTTGAACTTTAGAGATATGAAGTTGTTACACACAAAGGATATGGTAAAAGGATTACCATTGATTGAAAAACTAGAAAGGATATGTGAAGGTTGTATATTTGGCAAGCAACACAGAGAATCATTTCCAGTTGGCAAGTCTGACAGAGAAAAAGCTCCATTGGAAATAATACATTCAGACATATGTGGACCAATGCAAACTCTGTCTATAGGAGGCAGTTCTTATTTTCTAACATTTATTAATGATTTCTCAAGAAAGACATGGATTTATTTTCTAAAGCATAAATCTGACACATTGGGTTGTTTTCAGCAGTTTAAATCACTTGTGGAGAAACATAGTGGTTATTACATCAAATGTCTAAGAACAGATAGAGAAGGAGAATACATGTCAAGAGAATTTCATAACTTTTGTAAATTTCATGGCATCTACAAGCAATTTACCTCGCGATATACACCACAACAGAATGGTGTCATAAAGAGAAAGTACAGAACCATCATGGAAATGGCACACAGTATGTTGACAACCAAACATTTTTCAAATGAGTATTGGGTTGAGGCAGTAGCAACTACAGTATACATCTTGAACAGATGTCCGAAAAAGAGTGTGAAGAATATAATTCCTCAGGGATCATGAAAAGGATCAAAGCATAATGTGGTGCACTTAAGATTTTTTGGTTATGTCGCATACACACATGTTCCAAATGAATTGAGAAGGAAGTTGTACAACAAAAGACATAAATGTATATTTGTTGGGTATTCTGAAGAAACAAAAGGATACAAGTTGTATGTCCATGTCGCAAAAAAAGTCATAATCAACCGCGATGTTCAGTTCATAGAGAATGAAGAATGGGATGGAACCATAAGAAAGATAGTGAAAATAATTGACGTAATGGAGCATGATGATACAGAATATGAAGTGGTGCAAACACCATGCACAGGACAGTGCGCAATCCTGTCTAAAACTAGCACTGCAGCAAACACCAACAAGCAGTTTAAGTACTTCCACATCTCCAGATCCAATATTAGTAAGTTTGTTACTGGGAAAGACAAGAAGTATGCGCAACATCTATAATGAACACGCAGCAAGTTCATTTTCATTCTTTGCTCTGTTTTCACAAACAGATGATCCATTAACTTCTGAAGAAGCTATCAAAGAGGATGTATGGGCACAAGCCATGGATGAAGAAATCAGATGGATAGAGAGCATTCAAACATGGAAATTGGTAGATGTACCTAATGACAAGAATGTTATAAGTGTCAAGTGGATTAATAAAACCAAGCAAGATGTAGAACGAAAGGTACAGAAGTACAAGGAAAGATTAGTTGCAAGAGGTTTTACACAACAACTTGGAATTGACTTCAATGAAACATGTGCACCAATTGCACGCATGGACACAGTCAGAACAATGTTAGCAATTGTCGCGCAGTACAAATGGCCAGTTTATCAGATGGATGTAAAGTCAGCATTCTTGAATGGAAACTTAGAAGAAGAAGTATATGTGGAACAACCACAAGGTTATGAGGTTTCAGGGAAACAAGACAAAGTATACATATTAAATAAAGCATTGTATGGATTAAAACAAGCTCTGAGAGCTTGGTACAGTCGCATAGATTCCTATCTCACATAGAATGAATTTCAAAGAAGTAAAAATGAGCCAACTTTGTACATCAAATCAAATCAGCAAGGTAATGTGTTAATTGTTTGTTTATATGTTGATGATTTTATATTTACAGGTGACTTTGGCATAGAAGATTTTAAGTGAGTCATGAAGGATGAATTTGAAATGACTGATTCGGGGCTTATGAGATATTTTCTCGAAATAGAATTGCACCAGTCCAAAATTAGTATATTTATCTCACAGTCCAAGTATGCGCATGAAATATTGAAGAGATTCAATATGTTAAATTCAAAAGCAACACCAACACCTGTTAGATGATTGAAGTTAAGCAAGGAAGATAAAGGGTCCAAAGTGGATTCCACACTGTTTAAAAGACTGGTAGGCAGTCTTATGTATCTAACAATGACAAGGCCTGATATTATGTATGGAGTGAGCTTAATCTCAAGGTTCATGGAAACTACAAAAGAATTACATTGGAAAGCAGGAAAGAGAATCCTGAGATATGTGAATGGAACAAAAGATTTTGGCATAAAGTACTCCACTTCAGAAGATTTCAAACTCATTGGATACACTAACAATGATTGTGGAAACAATATTGATGACAGGAAAAATACCTCTGGGTACACATTTCATTTTGGAACAGGTATGATATCATGGGCATCAAGGAAGCATCCCATAGTGACACTTTCTTCAGTAGAAGCAAAAGACATCGCAACCACAAGCGCAAGTTGTCAAGCAATATGGATGAGAAGGATGTTAAAATATTTGTTGCAGGAACAACACGAACCAACTACAGTTTTCTGTGACAACAATTCAGCCATCATGTTATGAAAGAATCATGTGTTTCACAAAAATCATGTTATCAAAAGATTCAAAAGTGATTGGACAAACATGAAAGCTATAAATGGAACCGAATTCTATCTTCTGAAATTAAATTAATTTGTTGAAAAGTCAATCATAATTATGGTAGTGTTTAATGTTGAGTCAGTCTTAGCTTGTATAGGAAGTCATAGCCGTCTATATAAGTCTAAGTCTCTTAGTTAATCACTAATGTATGATGCATATGGATGTTGAAGAGAAACAGTTGATGCACAGACAAGAAGTAGAGGTAGAGAGAACCAGTGGTATATAGCGATGGTGGATGAAAACTCGCGTGTGCTTGAACAGACCATCAAGTCCCCACCCGATGACCCGATGTAGAGGGGAGTGATTCCAAAAGCATCTCGAGCAGCTATGAAACTCTGGTCGCGAGTGTCAAGCAAAACGAAAGAGAACATTCCATCCAACTTGTTAACAAACTCGTCGCCATAGTCCTCATACTTGCAGAGCACAGAGAGATCAATAATTCACAATCGTACACTTAAAAAGCCAAAGGACGTTAAACCCGAAAACCGTCATGGCAGTTAATGAGCGCAGAATTAAGAAAAAGGAAAGAGAGCTAACAATTGAGAAAGATAGAAGAAAGGCACAGTACACAGGCGGATACTAACGAGATGAGCTACAACTTCACAATCGCTACCAGTGTGAAACTTGTGAGAGTTGAGCTGTTCCCGCAATTTCTCGTGGTTATATATTTCTCCGTTCACCTACAATGCCAAAACTTCAAGTAAATAATTGAGCAAACATTTATAAATTAATAATTTATAAATTAATTTTTATTTTTGTTTTTAATAATCTTATAAATTAATTTTTATTTTTAATAAATATTAATATATAAATTAAGTTATATTATAATTATAAATTTAAAATGTTTAATAAATTATTTAATATTTTGGTTTGAATGTATTGTGTTGATAAATTAGTTTACATTTACTCTTGTAAGTTAAATGAATTTGAACTATGAGGTATTATCAAATTAGAAATCAAGAGATTGACTTATTGGGTATTAATAAATTAGAGGAGATTACTATATTTATTATTTTTATTTTTAATAGTTTTATAAATTAATTTTAATTTTTAATAAATATTAATACATAAATTAAATTATATTATAATTATAAATTTAAAATGTTTAATAAATTATTTCATATTTTGGTTTGAATGTATTGTGTTGATAAACTAATTTAAATTTACTCTTGCAAGTTAAATGAATTTGAGCTATGAGGTATTATCAAATTAGAACTCAAGAGGTTGACTTATTGGGTATTAATAAATTAGAGAAGATTATTATATTTATTATTTTTATTTTAATAAGTTTTTAGTTTAATTATATAAAAAAAATTGAGTGAATATTTTACTTATCATTAAAATTTTGAATATAAATATTTCACTAAAATATAAAATAAATAATAATGAAATTATGATGATAAATATTTTGATGATAATAAAAGAATAATAATGAAAATTATAAAAAATTATATTCAATAAAACCAAATATTTTATAATAATATATTTCAGTGCCAAACTTTTGTATTATTAACTTTTTATATATATATAAATAAAATTAATTCTTAAATATGATGAGCAATAGAAAAAAACTCATTGCAATCACATAATTCCATGCCCTTCTTTATCAATCCTTATGAATACATAGTCCTTTTATAGTTTTTGGACAAATTCACCAAGAGGCAAACTCTACACTAACTTTTAAGATTAGATTAAATCATTGCTCGAACTCATGGCATATAAAAGTTCTCCTTATTGATATTGAGATTCTTTCCAAGAATAATCACAATTAGGTGGGGAGAAGAAAACTTTATCCATATATGACATGAAAAAAGAACCAAACCAATTTGTAAGCCAAACACCCTTAAGACCATGACAATAACATGATTAAGATATTGTTACAAGTCCACAACCCTCTTCTAAGAATTAACCAAACTATAAATTAGACATATTATCAAAAAAATGTTTGGTTTTAATGAATATAAAAAATATATAATTTGAATCATTATTCTTTTATTATTATCAAAATATTTATCATCAAAATTTTCTTATTATTTATTTTATATTTCAATAATAAGTGAAAATCAAAATTTTAATGATAAATGAAATATTCACTCCACTAAAATCAAAATAATAAATACAATAATCTCCTCTAATTCATTAATACCCAATAACTCATTTTGGCTAAATCTATTTTTGTTAATATATCATAATTCAAATTCATTTAACTTTACATTTTTAATAATTTTTTCTTAATTTATTGTTATGTGAGAGTCAAACAGGCATCATCAATCAGCAGCGTCTTCCAAGACATTTCCTATCGCACTCATCGCCTGCACAGACCAGAACTCCATCGGTAAGTTATTTAACAAGTTGGGTTTGGGTTTAGGTTTGGGTTTGTCGTAGTATTTAATGTTATTTAACAAATTGTATATTGTTCACTTTTTTTTAGTGATGCATTCTCTAATCATTTTATATATATAAATATACTTAACATTCAATGTTGAGTAACAAACTGTATATTGCTAGCCTTCACTTACTAATGCTTTGCGGATTAGTCTCAAAGCATGGTTTTAAATATTTCCATCGAGAGGAGCAAAGAGGTTATACGATGAAGTATCAACGCAACATTGAACATACCACTGCTCACGTCAATGTACGTTTCTTATGTGTACATTGAATCTAAACGATTATTGACCCGTGCCATTGAATCTGACAATGTATTAACTATATCAATTTTTAAATATTGAAATTTGTGTACATTGAATTTAGACATTTTATTCATTCACTATAAAAAATTGTCTACATTCAATGTTTTATTTAATTTAACTTATATTAATATTTATTAATTAATTTATAAGATTATTAAAAATATGATGTGAAAAGACAAAGGGAATGCAAAAACAGGAAGCTTCTCATAAAAATAAAAAGAATACCCCATGTGAAACATGCTGCGCTTAAAAAAAGACATTAGACGTTCA
>JASDQU011400769.1:15613-31330 GCA_032191745.1 Picea mariana
TATAATTTATATTGTTCAATTCCAGTCAAGTATTTGTTTCTGCAGACCGCAAGCCCTTTTCTTTTGCTAAGTGTGATATTCCTATGTTTTTGGTTGCAGGTTAAGCGAAGGGGAATTTGGCAACTTGGCCCATAGGCTCCAGTTTTCCAACTGCTAGCTCTGATACCAGATGTAGTACCCAGAATTGAAAAGACACTTATAATTCTACCAATTTACTTAATTTCTGTACCAATTTACTTAATTTCTGTAAGATTTTAAGAAGTATAATTTTCATAATTTACAAAGCTATGTGCATACTTGCGTAAATAAAATTTGGCAATAAATATTAAATTTAAGTAAACAATTCATAATTTTGAGTTTAAATACCTGTCTCTAATGCTACTATCTGCAGCAGCTTGAACCTTCTACTATCTGCAGCAACTTGAACCTTCGCTTGAACCTGCTCCTTAGAATACCCCAAAACCAGCCACCCTACTGACCAATACGCCTGGCCCTAGGACATCTATGGACGTCCTAGCCCTCTGAGCCCAAAACCCCTCAGCCCCAGTGCACTGTAAATCCCACTGTTCACTGTTAACTAACTTTGTCTCAAAGCTCCCCCAAAATCTCCTCTCCCCCTCGAATGCATAAAATCAATCCTCCAAAATGAATCCTCCTCCTTCCCTTATGCCTCCTTCACCGCCCTCGCACCTTTACTCCCCACCAAACACCTTATCCATACATTTATTTCTTTTTAATGGTCTTATCCTTTACTTAATGTTCATTTTACGTATGGGTTACGTTATCCCTTATGGGATACGTAACCCATTTAACCTTATATTTTATTTTCCCCATTTTAATACATAATTAATCAATTACTTTAATTAATAACCAATTAATCACTAACCATTAATTTAATAATTAATTAACTAATGACTCACTTAATAATTAATCATTCATTAGCCCTTAATCAAAGAGTTAATCATACTTAAGCTAATCATAGTAAAAAAATAATTAATTAACAACATATAATTAATTAAGGTTATATAATAATTAATTATAATTAGCTAATGTTTAGGATTATATATGAAATTATTCATATTAATAAGAAAAGGGTCATTACATTGAGGTCATGGAAGGAGAATGACATGGCTCACTGAAAAGTGGATCCAACATTTTTAAGGCCAAAAGGCATTTTTCTGTATGCAAATGTTCCCCAATGACATATGAACATTGTCTTATGTTGATCCTCGAGTTTGATATGAATCTGGATGTACCTAAAAAAATCCATCCGTAAAAGAAAATACTTCATATCCCTCACATTCATCGACAATATGATCAATGAATGGGGTTGGAAAATTATCTTTCGAGCAAGCTTTATTCAAATCACAAAATTCCATGCACACATGAATCATACCTTGTTTTTTGTTGATAGGAATAGGGTTTGACACCCATTTCGTCAATTTCACTGGATAGATGAAACCATCCTTAATTATTTTATCCACCTCATCCTTTATATCCACTTCATTTCAAGGATTGACTAGGAAAAGATTTTGTGGAACAAGCTTAACATTGGGGTAAGTCCTAATCTCATGTTCGACTATACAAGGGTCAATTCCTGGCATTTCCTCATAAGACTAGGAAAAAACATAACTAAACTCTTTAAATAATTTAGTGTACACTTGAATCTCCTTGGAGGAACAATCTACTCTAATGAAGATGTTTTCAATGATGCCAGGGGTTTTATAGATGTGAATTGGAATCATTTTCAGCTATACTTGCCATGTTCCCTTCAACATAGATTATGTGCGTAGCTAGAGGGTTAACAAGACAAGTGGCATCTCCATTCATAGTAATGGTGAACTCTCATGCTTCTAATCTCCTAATATCGGGTAAAAATTAAGATCTATGGTGAAGATCATCCCAATAAATATCTGGCCTAGTCATTGCCTCCAAACTCACCTCGTCATAGAAAAAGACCAAGTCCAAAGGATCATGAGTATTAAGAGATTATTAATCCCAAATAGGCTCAAGAACGATATCTATCTTCTATGGGGGAACTAGATCATGGTTGGTCGAGGTTTGCTGGAAAATGTTGCACACAACCTCAGTAGTGGATAAGGGCATAACCATTCCAGGATTCCCTACCTCTTCCATTGAAGTCGATGGGGACGGTAAAGTCCACGGGTCATTAAAATAACTCATTCAAAAAGAATCTACTTGAAATGTTGTAGCCTTAGGTTAATCAGGGATAGCCAAGACAAACTTGATATAATTTGAATGTGGTGAATAATCAAAAGTTCCCATTAGATATGAAAATAATACAACACCTAAGTTGATGGTACCTAGCTGTGTGTTGTCAATCATCGTGGTCGTGGATGACCCTGATGAAGGGTCAGGATGAGAGAAGGATAGCTAATCAAAGGTTATGATCTTGCCTTCATGAGGAAAACATAAGACCCAAAAAATGGTGGATACNTCGAGAGTTGCATCGACTACTTATACCTCGACACACCCAATTTTTCCCTCCAACTACACGGGGAAGAAGGGGATTATTCCATGTGGTCTAAAAAAGAGGTCGTCAAACAAAATTAACAAAATTAGTGACGGAGACAACTTGGGTTGGTCAATGGCCTTCTAACATGCCAACAACATCATGCAAGTTGAGGAACCCTCGTTTACCATCGTGCGAAAAATGTTCTATGTCAATGATTTCATGCTACTATCTAAAAAGCAATGTGGTAAGGCATACGATTTTTATAATAGGTAGGGTAAAAAAAAAAGTTCTTGAGTTGGTTGTATTAGTAGCACCTAATGCAGACAACAATGATTTTCTCTATGAGGGGAAACTATGGAGAACTTCCAGAGTAGACATCACATAAGGATTTTTTTCCAGATCCTCCACGACAGAGTAGTCCCTTAGGGATGCAAGTCATAGTTTCTCCCACAATATTATCAATATGAAGAGGAGGCAGTGGGTTGGAAGCTTATTTTCCCTTGCCAATAGATTCTAACACTCCTTAAGCATGAGCCCTGGTCTATAGATGATCATCGGATGTCATCATGTATACATTTGCGGCTCCATCATTAAAATTAAGCATGGGGGATTCCTGATTTCCCCCAGGCACATTCGTGGATGAGGAAGATTGAGCCATATTTTTCCCTTATGGGAAAGGGTTCATAAACATAAAAAAATGATCATGTTCCAAAATATTCTAGGCTTCCTCAAGCCAAGGTCATTGGTGAGTCAAGTGATCATCCATACAAAGCTTACATAGAAAATTCACTTTCTTATTTTCATTTTTACCCTCTCCAGCATTATTAGCAACCTTTTTATCCCCCTTACCCTTCTTGCCTTTGGATTTCCTTTTTCCCTCGATTTGTTGTTTACCCTACTTCACACTATGTACTTCCAACGTTTGGGTTACAGAGGCAGTCAAACCAGGATTTTGGCTAGCCATAGTTTGTTGAATTGATAACCGTTGCAACTAGTTAGTCAACTCATTTGTGGGATTACTTTGTGTTGATCCTACTATACCGTCAACATGAGGACCAAATTGTTTTTTGGTTTTTTCAAAATTCAATTGTGGTGCATTCGAGAGAATCTCATACAACATACCAGATTGAGAATAAATCAATTCCAGTTGATGGGCTCTCATAATAGCCTCTTCTTCGAAGAAAAATCTGGAAGCTGCAACATCTTTGGAGACACAAGGCACTAAGAACTTGAGGAATCACTCTAGAAAAAAAGTGGGAGGGACCTTCACTTTGATCAATCTCTTTCAACTATTCCATTGTTGGATGTGATAAAAGATATAGACGACCTTCGTTTGCTTGAAGTTGGCCAAAAAATCGATGTCGACATCATATCTCACCAATAATTGTAAATGGTTTAAGAAAACTATTTCCAGGTCATTAAAGTAAGAATAATTTGAACTATCGAGCTCGATATACCATTTTGCATCACCCCCTATGAGAGTGTTTTGAAATAAACACAACTGAATAGATTCATCCTTCAACGAGTTGGAGGATCACCATAAATGAAACATTGTAACATGATCACCTGGATCTTCACCAGGATTGCCTTCAAATTTAGGTATGTCTAAGGGAAACTTAGTTGGCATGGGAGTCCAACGTGGATCATGATAGATCCAACTATTCAACAAACTTGAAAAATATGGAAAATGAAGAGTTGAAAAGAAAGGTAACCTAGGTTGCAGTGCATTCAAAGGAAAAGAGGAGCTTGTATTTTGGTTTGCACCAGGTTTACAGGAAATGTTTTCTTGCTGGCTAGGGTTTTGATAGAAACAATGGTGTCCTTGGCCAGTAAAAAGAGTTTGTGCATTATTTTGCATCATTGAGGGATTCATGTAATTCAATGACATACCTTGGGTAGGGGTTTATCCCTACATGGTATTCCAAGTACCTTGGTTGGGGATTCCCCCAACCAATCCTCCTAGCATAGGTATTGAACCATGCCTGGGGTTCCACTGAGCCTTGGAGGGGCTTCCCCCGATCAACATACATTGCAAAGGAAAATATCCCTACCAGGGATTTCCAAGACCTTGAGAGGATAAGGCTCCATTCATCACTCCCTGTGAAGGAACAAAGCATTGCATATGGTTGGGTTTATTAAGGGAGGTGTTTCCCCTTGACGAGATCACATATGACAAGAAAATGTTTTTTTTGAAAGCACCAAACAAAGAGAAAGGCATAGACCCAACTAGATTAATATAGGATTGAGGCCCATAACTCCATCCACTAAAAAATTTCAAGCTAGCGTGAAACAAAAATCACACACTAAAAATTCCCTAAAGGAAAGTCAATAAATCAATTGACTAGCAGGAAGAATAATTGTGCCAATCAATACTAGAGCAGTGTACCAGTGCAAGTGTAACTTGAACACAGAAACACCCTCTGGGTATAATATACAAAGTGATATCCAATTTCTTCCCTATATACCATAGTATACCCCCGCAATCACCTGTGTATGTCCCTAAAAAAAGGCAACTAGGTTTCCATATCATAGTCAGTTACCAGGAGGGTATAGTCGACAGTCAGGTTAATCGTAATGAGTAAGATAACAAATTCTGAATCCTTTCAAGGGTACTGAAGGAAAACGATATGGAAGACAAGGGAGGATCTCGAACATATTCGAGGTCCACGGATATATGTATTCAAATGCATTCGACAAATATCCCAAGAATGACTCTCAATATATGATACCCACTACGTTTGGTCCGACTCTGGAGGGGTTATCGCCTCTACCTTTCCTCACGCAACCTCTTGTTTAGCCTCTGTGTTAGAGTGGGGGTCATGATAGTTCTTACAAAACTGGAATTTTACACTCGCTATCACATAATCTTAAGTTTATTTAAGTGGACTTGAATATTTTCCTCTCCATACCTATTGCAAGGCCTTAAATCCTAAACTACTTGGTGTACCTTATAAATAGAAAAGTCTAGTTGATTTTAGTATTAATCGTTGATTTTAATGGCTTGATTTACTCAAGACATATGGAAGTGAAACTTGTGGTGTTATTGAGATATGAAAGAGAAGATTTAATAATCTTTTAGAACATTGTGTAGAAACAAAACTATATTCTACAATTGAAAAAATGATTTTTAACATTGAAGGTGCAAACTTTTCAAAATATAGACCAAGATCCTAAAATGCAATTTTTCCTAGAATGCTTTTTCATTTCAAAATGCAATGCAAACTACTAAAAATTTCAAGAAATAATTCTAAAAGGAAATTTTGAATCAAAACTCTTTTCTTTTGTAGAAACAACCTAAGCTACAAACATCAAACAAACATGCATAATAAAATGCAAATGTAGTTAATGAACTACAACATTTTTTTTTATATGCTTAGAAATGAAAATAACAAGAAAACAATATTTTCTTTTTTCAAAGAATAATAAAGGAAAAGAGATGACAAACCAAATACTGACACAGACCCTAAGTCACTACTTGGAAGCAAGGATTCAATAGAATCTACAGGAGGACCTAAAGCTCACAAGTTCACCGTTAACCTTGACAACAAACAAAAAGAGATGAAGAAACAAAAAGATTCTTTACAAGTTCCAAGATAATATGATCCTTGAACCTAGCTAAAGCATAGTCAATAGAGACATTAGGAAATCAGGAAGACCTAATAATTCAAGAGTTTCCTAAAAGGAAAGAGGATTTTTTTTGAAAAAACTCTTCCAGATGACAACAACGCGTTCTTAGCCCAATCATCTTGCATATGTACACTGATTTTGTATAATGCATAACACATATGTATCCGGTATGGGAATATTAAAGGGCGCATACACTACTAAAAAATTTCAAAAAAGAAAAATATTTAGACATAACACTCAACTCAGGAAATCTATTAAGCACCAGTAAGATGACCAGAGACCCAAATAGACTCACAAAATTTAAACAAACAGGAATTCAAACCAAATAAAAGATATCCTAAAAAATACCCTAGAGAGACTCCCCAGTGGAGTCGTCAATTCTACTATGGGGAAAATCCTCCTAATATAGGTCTAGCAACTAGGAAGAGCCTTGACACCCTAAAAGATAGAAATGGTTCTATTATACCCCAAACCACACACAAACTTATGATAATTAAGGGAAGATAAATAATATAAAAATGTGTACCTGAAGTCCTTACGGTTGGTGTCGATCCCTTATGATTAGTATCCGTTCCAATACTACAGGCCTCCTCCCAAAGCTATCCTGAAAAAATGCTTATAAAACAATCTAGGACAACATATACTTAATTATCAAGATTATCTAAAGAGTTAGTTATTCAAGAAAATATCCATAAACATAAACACATAGACATAAGATCTAGGACAAGAACTCTTCTCTTTTATTAATAAAGAAATTTGAGGTTACAACATGAACTTATCTAGCTCTTCTCCATGAACCTCGCTTGGGTTCCTCTACTGTGTCTCCAAGTGCACTATTCCTAATACAATCTTCACCACCAACATGCCAACATAAGGGGAGAAGGATGGATGGTATAAGGAAGATGGATGAAAGGGAATACTGAGGATAAAACTCAGAGAAAAATGCAGAAGGCTTGGGGAACAAGGGACAAAATTTGACAGAGTTCTCTTTTATCTAGTTTGATATATCCAAATGACCCCCATAGGGCCCTCTTTGTATGAGAAACGTATGGTTAATTTGTTTCCAGAATGGCTACGGGAGGTAAGATGGTTGAAAAACCTAATCTAGTCCGTAAACTCTATCAAAAAGCGTGGATTTTATATTTTTTGTCACATTTTAGAGTACACACGTGATTTCAGTAGTGCAATAAGCGTATGTATGTGGGATTTCAGGTATGCATCTCTGCCTATACAATAGGGAACACATTCCATAAAAACTATTTTTTTTTATATTAACTCCATCAAAACGGTTTTGGAAGATGTGTGAATGAGTAGGACAACAAAAAGGATGCATAGAAGTGGAATTTTGAGTTATAACAGTGGATCAGAAACTATACCATGTTTCTGGTGAAGATACTCAAAATCTTCCCTTGGAAGTAGTTTTGTAAGGATGTCTACAATTTTTTCTTTGGTCCCAACATACTCAACTTGAATGTTCTTCTCAACAACCTGTTCTTTTAGAAAATGATACTTGATTGAAATGTTCTTCATCTTGGAGTGCATCACGAGAAACTTTGAGATACTAATGGCACTTATATTATCACAATATATCAGAATGTGCTTATCATACTCAATCAGTATATCTTCCAAAGTTTGTTTCATCCATAGAACCTGTGTACAACATGTTGCTACTACAATATACCCTGCTTCGACTATAGACAATGATACCGATGACTATTTATTTCTTAGCCAAGATACCAAACACTCACCCAAGTAGAACGCTTATCCACCGATACTTCTTTGTTCATCAATGCAACCTACCCAATCTACATTTGTGTACATAATAAGTGATAGTTCCTTTCCTTTTGGATACCATAATCCAAATTCTTTTGTACCTTTGAGATATCTGAATATCCTCTTTACTGCTAGAACATGTGATTCCTTTGGTGCTGCTTGAAATCGTTCCACATGTGCAACTGCTTGCATTACATCTAGTCTATATGTTTTCACATAAAGTAAGTAATACCTCTAATCTGTAGACTTTGAATCATCATCTTTACTTAACTTACAATTGGTCTGCATAGGAGTATTGATTGGTTTGCAATGTTCCATTCTGAACCTATTTAGCATTTGTCTAATATACTTGGTTTGAGAAATAAAAATTCCTTGGTTGCTTTGAAATATCTGAAAACCCAAAAAGAAGGATAATTCTCCAAGTAATGACATTTCAAATTCATTCTGCATATCCTTTACAAATTTCTGGCTCATCCTGTCATCATCACTTCCAAATATAATAACATCAACATAAACTTCAATTAACAAAATGCTATCTTGATTTACCTTGATGTAGAGGTTTTTGTTTGTGTTTCCTTTACTGAACCCTTACTGCTATAAGTATCTATTCAATATGGAATACCATGCTTTGGGGGCCTGTTTGAGACCATACAAGGCCTTTTTCAACCTGCAAACATCATTTTCATTCTCTGACAACTGGAATTCTTTTGGTTTCTCACTGCAGACTTATTATTCTAGATCCCCATTTAGGAAGGTTGATTTCATGTTCATTTGATAAACTTTAATATTCTTGGAGCGTGCATAAGTGATGATCAATCTGATCGCTTCCATTATGGAAACTAGAGAAAACGTCTCTTCAAAGTAAATCCCTTCAACCTAAGTGTATCCTTTACATAACAATCTAGATTTGTTCCTGGTAACTTATCCATCTTCATTCAATTTGTTTCTGAAGACCCACTTTATGTCATTCACATTCTTGTAACTTGGCCTTGAAACCAATTCCCAAGTGTCATTCTTCTCTATCTGATCCAACTCTTCATCCATGGATTTTATCCATAATTTATCCATGTTGGCTTCTTCAAATTTTCTTGGCTCAGTCTTAGATAAGAGTGCTAGGTGTAGTTGTTCTGGTGAATGAATTATTCTTCTAGTCTCAACTCCTACATATTTTTTCCTGATGATATGATATGATGGATGATTCTTCTATATTCATTTTCTAGGTGTATTTGGAGGTACTTGAATATATTGTTGTTCTTTCACTTATGCTTCTAACTTCTCTTCTTCATCTTCCCCTTCTGCTACTTCTTCTTCCTTTGCTCCTTATTCATGAACCTATTCCATTGACTCATTTTCTTCTTCCTTTATTTTTCATCCAGTTGTCACATCAAACATCACATTGATTCTTTACACAACCTTGTTGAGTCTTAGATTGAAACATTTATATGATTTCCTTGTGTTCGAGTACCCAACAAGGATGCATTTCCCCACACAATAATCAAACTTTACCATTCTTCCATATTCTCTTTTGATGTAGCATTTGCTTCCAAAAACTCTGAAGTGATTCACATTCGCTGGTATTATTTTCCATAGCTCATAGGGAGGTTTATCACTTTTGTTTCTAAGCATTAATTTGTTTTTAATGTGAACTGTTGTATCCACTGCATGTGCCCAAAAGAAATATGTCAACTTGGAATTCATTAACATAGTTTGAGACATTTCCTGTACTGTCATGTTCTTCCTTTTGAAAACTCCATTATGTTGCGGTGTCCTAGAAATGGAGAATTTCCTTTTTATCCCATGCTTGTTGCATAAGTCCATAAATTAAAAGAATTGAACTCTCCTCCATTATCTGATATCAAACATTTTATTTTGAATCTATTTCATTTTCAATCATTTCTTTATATATCTTAAAGTTCTCAAAATATTTTGACTTCTTCCTGAGAAAACAAACTGCAATCATCCTTGTATAATCATCAACCAGTAACATAAAATACTTCTCACATTTCAACCCTTTTGTTCCAGTTGGTCCAACTAGATTAGTATGCACAATTTCCAATGACTTTGTTGTGGAGTATTCCTTTGACTTGAAGTTGGTGTTGGTTTTCTTTCCTTGTTGACAATGCTTGCTATAAAGTCTTGGTTGGCTTCATGATCTTGGGAATTTCTCTGACTGCTTCCTTTTTTTTTTTACTTTAACAAGATTATCAAAGTTTATGTGACCCATTCCTTTGTTCCATATCCACACTTCATCTTCCTTTCCTAGACAACACTTTTCATTTCCAACTTCACTTAATACACACATGTTACTTGAAGTTATTACAGTTTTCACAACCACTCTTCTCGAACCTAATTTTATTATCACATTTATGTGAATCGAACACAAGTTTGTGACCCTGGTCACACATTTGACTTACACTCAGAAGATTTTGTTTCATATCTTCCACTAGTAGAACATTTTCTACTTTGGTATCCTCATTTCCAATTATGACTATGCCTCTTCCAATGATTTTGGCCGAGTCTTCATTTCCAAAGGATATTGATCTATCTCTTTCCTTTATAAAGGTTATAAATTTGTCCTCATCACCTATCATGTTCTTTGATCAACCATTGTCAACATAACCACCACATTTTTTGTGTTTATCTTGTAGAGAGAGTGTACATTCTTCATTGTTGAATTGATTCTGCTTCCTTATGCATATTCTTTGAGGTTCATGACTCTGACTGTTGTTATTCTATTGTGATTATCTTGGAGGAAATGTCAATCTAAAATATTTGGCCATGTGTCCAATTTTTTTTCACTTGTATCATTCTATCTCAGTATTATTTAATGTATTGTTACAATGCTGAGAGGCTCGAGTGCCGAAAAAATTATTTAAAGGGTCAGTATGCCCAAAGAAATGTAATGCTTTGATCATTATTAATAATAATTGCATCGTTGGCTGCTAGATGGACAAGGACTAGAGTTATAGGGGGCTATGATTCCACAAGAGAGGGGGATTGAGAGGCTAAATGTATTTCCTATGTTAATTAACTTTTTTCCTAAAGAGGGGAATTGGTTACGTGAGCTTATTGGGGAGCCCAAGAGGTTCTTGATTTCCCCATGAACATACTTAAACCTACCCCTGGTCCAATTGTGGGGTTGGTCATTAGCTTGTCCACTCTGTCACTTTTTTTTTACCTCATTCTTACCCTCATGCACTCCCATGCACTTACCTACCTCCTCCATCCATCCTCACTTGCATATTGGTCTAGGGAAGGGGGGACCAAACTGCAAAATAATTAGCCACAAGATAGTTGGATGTAGTGGCCGATGGATGTATGATATGCAGTGGCCTATGTCCAACATGGCTTAAAACTGTGAGTCCTTAGAGTTCCAACATTGAGATTCTGGACCAATTATGCAAGAGGCTTGAATAAAGAGAAGGACTGCCTGAGGGACTATGTGGAAGAGAAAGGTGGAGGTTCATTCTCTCGGGTGGTGCAAGTTGGGTAGAAGAGAGTTGGGTACTTGGATTGCTATGAGTGCTGGGAATCCTGTGAGAGCTTACTGGTTTGGGAAGCCATGTTCACTCTGGAAATGTCCTTGTGGATTCATAGCCCTGGTTCGGGGGTGACGTTGCTATTGAGATTTGGAGCAGTAGTGTCTACAGTTGGGTGGAGTGTCCTTGGTCTGCAACTAGTTGGTGTCATCTTTCATAAAGATAAGTTCTCTCCGTTGTGATACTATTATCTTTGTATGAATGTTTTTCCGCTGTATATTTAATTATCGTTAATTGAATCTTTAGAACATGCATGCTTGCTAGATATTACTGTGCATGTCATTAATTCTCTTATATTATGCATATTTAATAAATAAAGAAGGTATCAGTATGAGAAAGAATTCCAAGGGTGGGCTTGTAGGTAGCATACCTTGGCCTATGGCTGGCGGTGTATGTTACAGATTGGTATCAGAGCCTCAAGTTGAAACAAAGAGCCAGTATGGGATGGGTCTGTTGGTCAGAGTCTTGTGGTCGAGATCAAAATCTGACTGTGAAATTGAAATGATCAAGAGGAATCACATTGCAGAAGCTATGCAGAAGACACAACATCATAGATCCTCTGTAGGGGTTCGAAGGATTGTGACCATTCCTTTTGACTTTGGGAGCGATCGCCACTATAGGATCAAGAGAGATCCAGGATCGTTGGATCGGAGGATAGGTGAAAAAGGGTCATCTGATAAAAAGGAAGTAAGGTTAAGGCCACGACCATCGGATCCCATTGGAGAGAATGATCAATGACCAACAGGCAGTGCGAGGAACCATGGTTTCACCAAGAGGTTACGTGTCAATGTCAAGAGAATTACGAGGAGAATAGCAGGTTACTCCAAACCATCGATGCATGCCCCCGTAAATTTAAAGGCATGTAGTGGTGTGACATGTTAGCACTTGAGCGACAAACCTCCAAAGAGCTAAATTAGCTGGGAACCATCGATCTGTAGGAGGACACACATCCACTGATCACGTGCTCCAGATAAAACAATCTGGGAAAAAGTGAGTGAGGAGGGGGTTTGAAGTTTGAGACTTATGAAACTCGAAGACCTGAAAGGATCTCGATCGTCCATCTTCCGAGAGCCATGCGTCACCATATCTAGGGATTAAGATGAAAGCTAGTGGGGCCAGACAAGTTTTGAAAAATGATATTTTTGAAACCCAAAGACCCAAAGGGATCTCAACCATTGATCTGCCGAGAGCCACGCATCGCTAGATCCAAGACTTTGGATAAAAGCTAGTAGGGCTAGATAGCTTTTGAATTTTGAGATTTTTGGAGTTTGGAGTTCCAAAGGAATCGTATCTGTTGATCGGTGGGAGACACATGTTAGAATATCACGAGCTTCAAAAAAAAAACATTTTTTTTAAGGAAAAAGGTTGAAGTTTTAGATCTCCAAAGTTTAGAGCCCCGAAGAAAAACATAACCGTCCGATTGAGGAGGAAACGTGGATCAGATCTGTGAACTCTAGGTGAAGACCCGAAGTGAATCTTATTCATCTGATCTAGGAGGAAATGTGGGGACAGATTGGCCAGTTCGGGAATTCAGGGTTCGAGAGAATTGGAAGTGTGCTAGTATGAAAACTTCTGAAGTCTCGAAGCCCAAAGAGATGAAGTGGTGGGGCACGATGACTTCACCTGGAGGTGATGTGGACCCTAGAATTCTGAAGTGACGTGGCTTGCAGACATCACCTGGGATGACATGGACACATGGGATGTGTGCCACATGTAAGTGATATTTGAGCATTTGGAATATTGAAAAGTTGATTAGAACGTGACACATGTCACCTGCATGCTTGGGTCACGTGTTTGCTTCCAACATTTCTTCACGTGGTGACAAATTGTGCATTTCAGAGATTGGGCACTCCAGAGGGAAAATATGTGACAGTTTGCATTGGTTCAGAAAATCCTGAAGGCCTGAAGGCTGGAGTACCTATTGACCATTGATTCCAGAAGACACACGTCAAAGGATCGTCGACTTCAGGTGAAAGCACTCTCGGAGAAAGTGTAGGAGGGAATTTTTAAACTTTTGAATCCCGAAGAGTCGAAGCAATTCACAACTGCTGATCTATGGGAAGACATGCATTGAAAAATCATGAACTTTGGGTAAAAGCGTTTCGGGAGGAGGTAAGTGAGAAAATTTGAGACTCCCAAAGTGTGGAGTCCTGAAGTGGATCTCGATCATTTATCGTGAAGGAGGATGAGGACCGTTGATCCGGCCTTGGCTGAAAGTTCTGAAGTCCCAAAGTTCTGGACAAGTGCTTTTTCAGCTAAGCACAGGGTCATGGCCTTGATCATATGCAGATTGAGAGCTAAAGGACAGAGGGATAAGGGTCAAATTGGTTGTCTTCGAGACATAAAGGTGTCAAAGAAGGATTTAACTATGGTTTCTAGTCGTGGCCACCTGGGAAGGTGGTTTGAAGGAAGCACCTGTGCAAGATGAAGTTCTATGTCAACCAAGGATAACAAGACACTGCTATTTTTGGAGAATGGGGATATGGTCTCCATGAACAAAAAAAAAAAAAAGATACTTGTAGCATGGTTTGGAAATTTTGTTTATCATATGCATAATTCTAACAAAATGGTCTCTTGCACATTTTTCAGAATTAAGAGGCTTAAGCACATCAGCTCAGGATGTGTATTGAGAAAATGGAAGAAGGTGAGGGATCCTCCAGTCATGATAAGGAGGCTGAAGGCCAAAATACCAGAGTTGGTAATGTAGAGATAGAGTCCAATGGACGCAAGGGAAAAGGAGAGAAGGAAACATTAATAGAAACTGTAATAATATTGAAGATGGAAGTGAATATCTACAAAACAAACAATGAGAGACTGATGAGAGAGAAAAATCAGATAAATTCTCGAGTGTTGCAGAGCTTGAATCAGTTGTAGAGGAAAATGAAGAAGGGATCAAACTCAATACAACAGAAAGAAGGTAGGTATCATGAAAGGAGAAATGATTGTGGAAGAGCTAGTTATTCCAGAAGTGCTAGCAGAGGTCATGGACCTCACTCACCTCCTTACTTAGAAAGAAATATTTATGCATCGGATGATCCCATAAGCAGTCCATATGGGTCCTCTGTCAGGCAAGAAAGAAGGAAACAAGAGGTATATAGTTTGCAAGGAGAGATGAGGAAGATCAAGCCACCTTCCTTCGATGGTGAAAGAGAAAGGGAATATGATGTTGAAGGATGGGTTCTTGGGCTCTAGAGATATTTTCAGTTGCATAACTATTCATCAAACCTGGAAGCCAACATTTCCACCTACCATTTACATGGGAAAGTTGTAGTGTGGTGGGACCAGCTGAAGCAAGTGGAGCATGTTAATGAAAGTAGGATCACTTGGAAACTGTTCAAGAAGTACTTCCAGAAGGATTACCTCTCAAAGAATTTCTATAACAAGAAAATGTAGGAGTTCTTTGAACTCAGGTTGGGAAGCATGACTATGGCAAAGTATGAGAATAATTTCTTGGGATTGTTAAAATATGTCAGGTTCATTGGTGATGAGAAAGTGAAAATACAAAGATTTATAAGTGGATTTCCAACCTTTTATAAGGAAAATATCAAGTATGATGAACCCAAGACCTTGACTGAGGCCATCAGGAAGGCTAAATACTTTTATGAGCAAGGGCAGGGAAGAGAATCCCTACAAAAATCTTGGAAGGATAAGAAACATGAGAAGTCTGATCAGAGGAGGAAGGGATTCAAGCCTCCCTTCAATAGGAATGGGCCTAATAGAAATCATCAACATCAATATGCTAAGGGATGTTTCAAGAAGGAAGATTCCTTGGGAAAAATGGGAAGACCACCAATCCAATGCCGGGGATGCAAGGAAGATCACCTGTACAAGGATTGCCCACACAGAAAAGAAAGAGTGAAGATTGTGCACAACATCCAAGAGGCTACAACAGTCAAAGATATGGGAAGAATATATGGAACTTTAAGTGATCGACAAGCAGAGTACCAATCAAATATGATCGAGGTGGAGGTAAGATCATAAATCAACCTGTTTCTATTTTGATTGATTCAGGAGCAAGTCATTGCTACATTGATCCTAATATAGTAGATAGATTACATTTGGAGAAAAGTAAACTTCGAAAATCAAGTTTGGTTTAGTTAGCCGCTAGAACCAAAATAAGAATCCATGATATGGTCAGAAGTTGTTCCATAACTCTTAATGGAGTGAATACTAGTACTGATCTAAGTATCATACCATTGGGGTCTTATTATGTTTTGATTGGGATGGATTGGCTGGACAAGAATCATGTTGTCCTAGATTGTCATAACAAGAGATTTAAATGTCTTGATGGAAATGGAAAAC
>JASDQU011400769.1:98463-116397 GCA_032191745.1 Picea mariana
TCATGCTTGAATTCATTATTCAGATTGCAATGCTTTTTTATTCTTGACTGTTAATTTATACTATGAAAATTTTACTGTAGAGATAATTTTTCAAGTTTTGATATCAAGTTGATAGTCTTGTTTCTTTATGATATTATGAGACAAGAATTATTGTGAAGTTGAAAAATTGAAGGCTTCACCTTCCTTTTTCTTAATTGGTTTAATCCATCTTTGTGTCCACCTTTTATTCAATCAATGGGATATACTTTGTTCTGATCTTGATTTTCATGTTCTGTTGTTACCTTGAAACCAGTTTCCAACCACCTTACTCAAAAAACCAAATCATAAAACCCTCAAAAAACTTTTGCAATAAATCAATCATGCCCTATATTTCCCTTAACAGTCGAGTACAACTTTAGGGACTAACACCACCAAAGAGTTTCTTTCATGTTGTGATGAATTTCCTAACAAATCCACTAAAAATATTATAAAATTACAATAATATCTATATGAAAACTCTACCAAAGAGTTTCTTTCATGTCGTGATGTTATTTTTCTTTCGTCACCAAGCCCAATATTGTTTTTTCAATTTATAATAAGGGAGAAGGTTCCCAAAGAAAGAAATGGTTGCACAAAGGTCCCATAAATTTTAAAGGAGAGTTTCATCCCTTGCCAAATAATTCCATGGAAAAGTTTTCCATGTTCTTCAGAAATACTTCAGAGGATGCAGAAAAAAATTTGGTTAAGTATGATAATGTTTTTGATATTTATAATTTGGTTTAATATAAAATTGATTTCCGATTGTTTATATTAACTATAGAATGAAATGCTTGTGAATGGTTTTATTCATTGCTTCCAGGAACCATCACTAATTGTGATGCAGGAA
Organism: Picea mariana; assembly: GCA_032191745.1. NCBI lineage: Eukaryota > Viridiplantae > Streptophyta > Pinopsida > Pinales > Pinaceae > Picea > Picea mariana. Next base: position 99,329 of record JASDQU011400769.1, read on the forward strand.
CATCGTCATCAATTTTCAATGAGGCCAGTTAGAGGACATCTCATCATTCAACATGTATATTCAAATTGGTTTTGATCCAAAGGAGGGAGCGCCATTTTTATGTTTTGAAAGTATTGTAATTAAATACCTTTGAATGTTTGGAAGCTTGAGCCATTGTATGAGGTTGCAGAAGATTGAAATTTCTTTAATGCATATAGGATTGTACATATATTGAGGATCAACTCGTATTTGGGTTGTAAATACCCATTTATTGTAATAAGTCTTAGTAGGTGAATGTCTTAATTGTTATATGATAGAACTAGAGTAGTCAGAAGGAAGGATCGAGAAGCCCATCCATGTATAAATGTATGTATTGTATGCCCAAAGAGGCTGTTGAAGGTTGTTGAATATTATTGCATTTTGTTGTTGAAGCCAAGAGGAAGAATGATTGTTGGAGAGTTGTAAGAACTTGTGTAAATATTTTCTGAATGAATATGATAGAGGAGAATTGCTTTCATATCTATACACATGTTTTTCTTTTAGTAACTGGGTAATTTTGTGTTATTTGTTTTCTGTGTTTCATATGCCTGTGTGTGCATATTATGGTTGAGTAGATGAACTTGTGAGGTTTTGTAAGTTTCAATTGTTTCTCTTCTAAAACCCTGGTGCAAGGAGTGGAAAGGCAGAGTCATTGTCCGACTTAGTAGCTCAGAAGAGATAGCATGAATTTTTGCAGAGAGACTGCAAGGAGTGCATGTATACTTAGTGGAGTATAGAAGCTCAAGAAGAACTGTACAATGTGTGCACAATGCCAACACTTAGTCAAGCGTTGGAAAATTTCCAAGAAAGATGAGCACAAGGAGTGCGCTAGAGGTTCGGATCACCCCGAGAGATAAAGGTCATGAGAAATAGCTGAACAATTCCTTGGAGATAGGAATTCATATTGTTTGAAGGCCAAGTGGATGAGATCTATTCAAAAGAATCCAAGATCTTTCTTGATCGTCAGATCTGGAGAATGTACACAAGTTTTAGCCCTTGAAGTCCTTTGGAATTCGTGAGTTCGGAGATTTTTCATGCTTAGGCGCAAAGGAAACAAGTTTCCCTAAGTCCCGGGATCCAAAATGAATATGTACTGTCCGTCAATGAGGACACATGTCCATGGATTGAATATAGTATGGAAGTCTAACTATCCAGAGGAATTGGGGCATGGTTGAAAAAACACCCAAGACTCCTAAAGATCCAAAATCTAAGTCGCATATGGGCCGCTGATAGTGAGTACACGTGTCAACAGATATTAGACTTCACAAGTTCGAAAGTCAGGGAGAATGGAGGTGCAAAGTCTTATGGATCAAGAATCCCTGAAGGCCCAAATACCGAAGTAGATATCGACCATCGGTCGGGAGAGACATGTGAAGAGCGAATCCAGCCTTCACCAATTTGACATCCGAAGGTTGTGAAGAGTTGTATTGCAAATATTCATGAAGCTCCCGGAGCCTAAACTTCCGAAGTCCTGAGTTCTTAGATAATTTAATATTTAACCCATGGTTTTGGCCCGAGGTCGTGTGGAAGACTCCGCTGACGAGATAAGACCATAGAAATTGTGATTTTGTGCACAGGGAGAAGAGTAAATACCCGTGGTATATATTTTTGAGGGATCATAGAGGACCCAAGAGCTAATTTATCTCCCTTGCAAGAATGATCCTAGACCGGGAGGTCACGCAAGCCTCAGGAGTGGTGGGGTTTTTCATCAAGTGGTATCGGAGCCAAGGAAATAAGATCTATGTGAGAGGAAAGTGAAGTATGTTGTGACCAGATTGAAGAGACATGTAACGCTATGGTGGGATGAATTGTAGGCTGACAAAAGATGCAAAGGTAAGTCAAAGATTAAGAATTGGTATAGAATGGTATCTAAGTTGAAGCTTAAGTTCATACCAAAGGATTAAAAAATAAATATGTTTAGGAAGTTGAAAAATATGAGATAGAAAGGTTTGTCAGTGAAGGAGTACACTAAAGAGTTTTACAAGATGAACATAAGAGAAGGACATAAGGATAACGATGAAGAAAAAGTTGTGAGGTACATTAGTGGCCTGAGATATGAGATCCGGGATAAAATTAGCATGATGACAATGGGAACTATGGAAGATACTTATCAGGTAGTCATGAAGGTAGAAGAAACATTGGCAAGGAAACATAGTCAATGAAACATAGGTAGAGGCATTGTTAAAGAAAAGTTCTAGAAACCCATAGGGGAAGCTTAAAATACAATAGTCAGAAGAGAAAGGAGGAAGTTCTATAGGAGGACATGATGGAGGAAGAATTTATTTTACCCAAGGACGAAGAAAAGGCAGAGGAGGAGAATTGAAGTGTTATGCCTGTGGAAAGACAAGGCACATGCCTTGGGAATGTCCTGAGAAGAAAAACATAGGGATTGGAGAAGCTCACATTTTTGAAGCACAACGAAAGAATGTGGAGACATAGATGAATGCCAAAGAAGCAAAAGAAGGAAGATCACTCATGATGAGTAAATTTCTCATGAAGCTAGAGAAAAAGGTAAGAGAACCAGTCCAGAAGAACAATCTATTCAGAACTGCTTGAAAGGGAAAATATAGGGTATGCAAGGTGATTATACACAGTGGAAGTACTAATAATTTGGTATCTACAAAGGTGGTGGAAAAACCGAAGTTGGAGATGACTTCACATCCGAATCCATATAAGGTTTTGTGGTTACATAAAGGACATGAAGTCATAGTAATTTGACAATGCAAAGTTGAATTTAAAATAGGTGTTTATAAACATGAAGTTTTATGAGATGTCATACCTATGGATGTTTGTCATGTTTTGTTGGGAAGACCATGGCAATATGATAGGAATGCCATACATTATGGGATAAATAACACTTATACCATTGAGAAGAATGATTTTAATCATATGTTGCTGCCAATAAAAGATAAAGGAGTCAAAGAAGAAGCTAATCCTAGTATACTTCTCATGAGTGGGAAGGAATTCTTGAAAGAAGTCAAGAAATAACAAGAAATGGAGTTTGCTAGGGAAGGTAAGATGAGAGTTGTTCTCACAAGAAATTCTATGAATGCTTTTCCCGTGGAAGTCCAATATTTACTGGATGTGTTTGATGATATTGTGGTGGATGAGTTACCTCACACTTTAGCGCCCTTCATGAGTATCACTCATCATATTGACCTTATTCCAGAAGAAAGTTTTCCAATCAAAGAAGCATACATATTGACCCCTCAATATAATGAAGAGGTCAAGAATCAAGTCGAAGAATTGTTGGATAAAGTTTTGATTAGGGAAAGTTTGAGTCCATGTGCAACAACAATTGTGTTGAGTCCAAAGAAGGATGGAGGTTGGATAATGTGCACAGATTCTAGAGCCATCAACAAGATAACCATCAGGTATATATTTCCTTTACCTAGAGTGGATGATTTGATGGATTTATTGAGTGGAGCAAGTTATTTTTCCAAGATAGACTTGAAGAGTGGTTATCATCATATCAGGATGAGAGAGGGATATGAATAAAAGAAAACATTCAAAACAAATGAAGTATTGTATGAGTGGTTTGTTATTCCATTTGGATTAATGAATTCCCCGAGTATGTTTATGAGATTGATGAATGAAGTAATCAAAAAATTTATTGGTAAGTTTGTGATTGTTTTATTTAGATGACATCTTAGTTTTCGGTAAGACTAAAGAGGATCATTTCAGACACTTGAATATGGTGTTGAGGAGATTGCTACACGAAAATATGTTGATAAATTTAAGGAAATGTTCTTTCATGAAAACATAAATCATATATTTGGGGTTTGTGATCTCTTCAAATGAGTTGAATATGGATCTAGAGAAGGTGAGGCAAATCAGAGAATGGCCTTCTCCAAGAAGTGTGTTTGAAGTAAGATGTTTTCATGGGTTGGAAAGTTTTTACAGGAATTTCAATAGTATTTGTGCACCCATACTGGACACCATAAATAAGGATCACAAGTCTTTTAATTGGATAGAAGAAGATGAGAAAGGATTTAGAGCTTTGAAGGAGAAAATAACAGAACAACCTATTTTAGTTATGCTAGATTTTAAGAAGCCATTTCAAGTCAAATGTGATGCGAGTGGAGTAGCCATTAGCACAATTTTAAGTCAAGATAACAAGCTTTTTGGTTATTTCAATGAGAAGTTGAATGACGATAAGAGGAAGTATTCAAACTATGTTAAGGATTTTTATGTTGTAATTCAAGAGTTGAAAAAGTGGAGGTATTATCTTATCCCAAAGGATTTTGTTCTGTATGCGGATAATTAGGCCTTACAGTTCATAACCATACAAGATAAATTGAACCAGATACATGCCAAATGGGTAGAATTCATGGAGAATTTTACTTTTGTTATTAAAAATATTAGTGGTAGAACTAACAAAGTTGCAAATGCTTTGAGTAGGAGATGCTTGATCTTGCAGGAATTCCAAGTGGAGACTTTGGGGTTTGAACACCTTAAGGAGATGTATCAAGAAGATCTAGATTTCAAGGAAGCTTATAAAGAATGTGAGAACCCTTTACTGAGGGACATAAGTAAGTGGATAGAATATCTGATCCAATATGGATTGTTTTTCAAAGGAAGTCAATTGTGTATCCTGAAGTGCTTAATGAGGGATAAATTGCTAAAGGAGAAGGATAGTGGAGGTTTGGCTGTAAAATTTGGCCATGATAAGATATATACACAATTGAGTTCTTCATACCATTAGCTAGGTATGAGATATGATGTGAAGAAGTTCATGAACAGATGCAAAATCTTCTAGTATACCAAAGGAAAGTGGCAAAACAATGGATTGTATCAACCATTTCCTATTCCAGATAGGTTGTGGGATGCTATAAGCATGGATTTTGTTTTGGGATTACCAAGAACCCAGAGAGGGAGTGATTCAATGTTTGTAGTGGTTGAAATATTTTCGAATATGGCACATTTCATACTGTGTCACAAAACCAACGATGCTACTCACATAGAAAATATATTTTTCAAGGAGATTGTGAGATTACATGGGTTCCCCAGAAGTATAGTCTCAGATAGAGATACTAAATTTGTGGGACACTTGTGGAGGAATTTGTGGAAGAATATGGGGAAAAGTTTCTCTTTCAGTTTGACATATCATCCTTAGACAGATGGGCCAACTGAGGTAGTGAACAAAATTTTAGGGAATTTATTAAGGAGTTTGGTCATTGAGCATTATAGTCAGTGGGATCAAATTCTACCCCAAGCAGAGTTTGCATATAATGACTCGCTGAATAAGAGTACTGGTAAAATCCATTTCCAGATAGTATATGGAATGCATCCAAGGGGAATTTCAGAGTTGCAATATTTGGGACGAGATGAGTTCAAACGTGTAGGAGCAGAGGATTTTGCTGTAGAGATACAAAAATTGCATGATCAGATCAAGGGGAAACTACAAGATAACAACCAGAAATACAAAATAAGAATAGACCATAGAAGAAGAGAGGTAAATTTTGAAGTTGGATATCAACTTTTATCACACCCGAGGAAAGAGAGATTTCCGAAAGGGAAATATAACAAGTTGAATATGAAGAAGATAGGACCATGTAGGATCCTTAGAAAGTTTGTTGTGAATGCTTATAAGATTGAATTGCCTGAGGAGGTTGGAATATCACTAATATTCAATGTAGTAGAATTATACCCTTACAAAATGAATGGTATAGAATGAACAGAATATCAGGAGGATATTCGGTGGAAGCGACAGATGCCCATCACAGAGAAACCACAGATAGAGAGTATTCTGAATCAGAGGATTGCTAAGAGGACTAGGAGGAGAGTTTATTATGGATATTTTGTTAACTAGAAAGATCATCCAATAGAAGATGCCAGTTGGGTAATTGATACTGACATCCAGAAGCATGGAAATATAGTGGAAGAACTCATGGAGAAGAGTCCATGAATATTTTTTTCCCAAGGAGTATGATCTAGGAGCATCATCATCAATGTTCAATAAGGATAGTTGTAGGACAACTCAAAATACAACATGCATATTCAAATTGGTTTTGATCCCAAGGAGGGCACATCATTTTGATGTTTTGAAAGTATTGTAATTAAAGACATTTTAATGTTTGGAGGCTTCAGCCATTGTATGAGGTCACATAAGATTGAAATTTCTTTAATGCATATAGGATTGTACATGTATTGAGCATCAACTCGTATCTGGGTTTTAAATTCCCATTTATTTTAATAAGGCTTAGTAGGTGAATGCCTTAATTGATATATGATATCACTAGAATAGTCAGAAGGAAGGCTCAAGAAACCCCTCCATGTATAAATGTATGTATTGTATGCCCAAAGAGGCTATTGAAGGTTGTTGAATATTATTGTATTTTGTTGTTGAATCCAAGAGGAAGAAATCTTATTGGAGAGTTGTAAGAAATTGTGTAAATATTTTCTGAATGGATATGATAGAGGAGAATCAATATCATATCTCTGCACATGTTTTCCTTTGAGTAACTGGGTAATGTTGTGTTATTTTTTTCTATGTTTTATATGCCCATGTGTGCATATTATGGTTGATTAGATGAACTTGTGAGGTTTTGTAAGTTTCAATTGTTTCTCTTCTAAAACCATGGTACAAGGATTTGTAACACACCTGACCCCTGAGTATTTTTCCTAGGGACGGGGCATCAAATTTTTTTCTCTCCTTAACATCTCAAATCCTCTATCCGAGGTCTTTATCCTATTCTAATTACTCACAGAGTTCTAATGAATTATACTAAGCTCAAATCTGAGCTTTGGGTTGCAAGTTATGTCTTCCCAAAATTCTTCGGGCATTCATTGGTTGAGGGCCAAGTGGAATCCACGTGAATCCACCTCACATGTATTGTCTCCAAGTTCCTTCATCCACAGTGGAAGTCCATCCACCATCTAATCCCATTCCTGGACTCAACATTTGTCTAACATGTAGGTCGATAGGAACCTAGACACTTCGGTGCTTCGACGTTGAATGCCTCCTTACTGTCTATGCATGAAACCTTCCAGAGTCTCAAAGTCTCGAAGTCCCGTAATACTTCCACATGGTTATGAACTTCAGGCCTCTTAGGTTACTACACCCCAACTCCTCTGGAGTCCCAAAATCCCAAACTCCCAGAGTTCCGGTCACTTCACAAACCACTTTAACTAGGTGAGCACGTACCACGGGCTAACATGTAGAAGGGCCAAGGCTGACACATGTCACATTCCAATAGGCATATAGGGTCTATGAAAATCACAAATCGAGCTAAAACATGGCACATCGATCATGGATCCATGTCACTCTGGTGACGTCATATTACCATGTCACACATGACTGAAAACCTTCTAACATCCCTCAAATTTCATGGTTGAGATCCGGCCACGTGGATCCATAGATCCACGATTAACGTTACTTCACAACTTCGGCCTTCAAGAGTTTTGATATGAAAAATCCTCTTTTATCCCAAAGTTGGTCAGCACCGAGATGACCACAGCCCAGATCTGATGGCTAGGAAAAGTCCCGAAGCGTCCTCGAATCAATGAATCTCTTTATTTTGGGCTTCAGATCTTTTCGACAGACCACACCTCAAATTCCCCAGAGTGTCTAGTCTCTGGACTAGATGATCTAGTGGCACGTGTCCCCTGTACATTGATGATTGTGAAGGATCCCGAAGAATCCATGGATCGATGGTCCACATTACTTTGTGACTTCATCCTTCGAGGATTTTGGCATCACAACACCCCTGTCCTTCCAAAGCGGTCAATGCTGGTCTGGCTACATTGTGAATCCTATGGCTATGAAAGAACTCAAAGGATCCCTAGATCTATGGTCCTGGTCTCTTCATAGATCCGAACTTCAAGGGTTTTGGATTTAATGTCACTCCATTCTCCCGAAGTAGGAATTTGCCGAAGTACCGTGTGTGGGTCCCTCCTCCTGGATGATTGGATGGTAGGTGGGGATCCTGACGATCTCCCCAAAATATACAACTCTCTTCCACTTCATAACTTCAGCCTTCGTGGAGTTTGATGCTATGAAATGTCCATTCTCCCGAAGTGGTACTTCATAGAAGTCACCTTGGTGTAGATATAATGACTGAGGGAACCCCCAAACATTCTTGATCGGTGGCTTGCGCTACTTCACGATGGGAAGTTGAATCCCGATTTAGTTGGTAAGATGGGTTCACAGGGAAACTGCCCAACGTCGTTCAACCTTGCATCCATAACTCTTGGTCACATTTGGTAGGTTCATGACTATGAGGCTCGATATTAATTCCAAGTCCCAGACTTACGGAGCTCGGAAGCCAGAAGGAATTAGCTCCCTTAGGATTAGTCTAAGGTTCCTAGGTGTTGGTCATATGGGTTGTCCTTAATGGATATCATCTGCTCGTCTTCCAAATGAAAGGATTCTCCCTTTTGAGACTTAAATCGCGCTATCCTTTCTGAGCTTCATCATGAAATTGTTAAGGACTTGGTCATGATATCCCATTCGCACAACTAGGAGTCTGAAGGAGATATCCTCTTCATACCGACGAGGTTAGATTGGTGTGATTTTGTGCCATGGTCTTGTTGTCCTTTAATATTTGTATAACTTGTTGTTGATGCTCGATGTGATCTTCCACAACTTGAACCTTAGATTTTTATTTTAGAGAAGAAGTGATGGAAGGAGGGTGGTATCCATAGAGTGCCATAAATGGTTTCGTTTTTATTGCAGTATGAAAGGAAGTGTTATACCACCATTTTTCCAAGGGTAACCATTTGAACCATTGTGTTTGTTTATTAGAGACAAAGAAACGAAGGTAGTCTTCCATATATTTTTTCACTATCTTGGTTTGTCCATCAAATTGAGGATGATCGGATGAGATATGAGACAATTGAGTACCCAAACAAGAAAATAATTATATCCAAAAATGTTCAATGAAGAAAGGATCTCTATCACTTACAATAATATTTGGGATTCTATTAAGTTTTTGAACTATCTCTATGAATGTGGTGGAAATTGTACTGGATTTGAAGGGATCAGAGAGTGCACAAAAGTGTGCATACTTGGTCAGTCTATCAACAATAGCCATGATGATACTCTTTCCTTCAAACTTCGGTAACCTTGTGATGAGATCCATGGAAACCTCCTCCGAACAATAACTTGGGATGGCTAATATTTGTCAAAGGCATGGGGTCTTGATTGTTTCCACCTTATTTTTTTGGCAAACCAAACATTCTGCTATAAAAATTTGAACATCGGTTTTAAGGCCATCCCAAAAAAAATCCTTCTTAACCCTATGGTAGGTTTTAAAAAATCTCGATTTCCCTCCTACTGGAGAGGTGTGAAATTCCAATAGTACCTTTTCTTTGAGTTGGGAGTTCTTACATAAATATAAGCAATCTTTATACCATAGTGAATCACTTTTCTATGTAAATGTATCTGATGCACTAGAATCCTACTGCAACCTTTGAATGAGAGTCCACACATTTTTGTCATTCTTCCATTCATCCCTCACTTTTATTATCCAATCGGGTTGGATGATTGAGATAGCACAGAGAAAGGCCTCAACATCTTCATCCTTTCTTGAGACTGCATCTGCCACAACATTTTTCTTCCCTTTTTTATATATGATTTCAAAATCATAACCCAATATCTTGGTCAGCCATTTTTGTTGTTCTTTTGAAGATAGTCTTTATTCCAAGATGTATTTAAGACTATCATGATCTTCTTTGACCTTGAAGTGCCTACCTATTAGGTAAGGGTGCCATTTCTTCAATTCATGTAGTATTTCCATAATTTCCTTCTCATAAATGGGTTTGTATAAGTCCTTTCCCTTGAGTGGACAACTTTCAAAATCTAGGGGCCTTTCTTCTTGCATTAGGATAGCACCAATGCCATTTCCCGAGGCATCACTTTCCACAATAAAGGTTTTTGTGAAGTCCAGTGTTGTGAAGACAAGAGCTTTACACATCACCTCTTTAAGTTTTTCAAAAGATTTAGTTTCTTCTGGAGTCCATGAAAATTCATCCTTCTTAGTTAGTGTCATTAAAGGTTCTTCTATTCTCCCATAGTTCTGAACAAACTTTTGATAGTAACCTATCAAAACCAAAAATCCTATAAGATTCTTCAATGTTTTGGGAATTGGCTAGTCCATAATGGCCTTAATATTGTTAGGGTCTACCTTTACACCTTCATGAGATACAATATGACCCAAATACTCTACGTCCTTCACCCGAAAGAAACATTTGGATGGTTTGGCATATAGTTGTTTCTCTTTTAGTAGTTGTAGCACCTTGTCAACATGTCGCACATGATACTCCCAAGACTTGTTATAGATTAGTATATCATCAAAAAATACTAACACAAATTTTCAAAGGAAGAGCTTGAAAATGGAATTCATCAAACCTTGGAATGTGGAACGTGCAATTGTAAGGCCAAAAGGGATGACCAAAAATTCATAATGGCCTTCATGAGTTCAAAATGTTGTTTTGGGGATATTTTCTTCCTTCATTCTAATCTGATAATACCTTGAACAAAGATACAACTTTGTGAAATAGATTGCTCCATGTAGTTCATATAACAATTCATCAATGACAAGAATGAAAAAATTATATTTAATGGAGATCTTATATTGCTCTCAGTAATCTGGACACATACGCCATGCTCCATTTTTCTTGAATACCAATACCACCGGTGCAAAGTAAGAAATTTGGCTTGGTCTAATAATGCCAACCTCTAACATTTCTTCAACCATATGCTCAATTTAACTCTTATGGGCATAAGGGTATCTATATGGCCTGATGTTAGGAGGAACACTCCAAGGAATTAGGTGAATATCATGATCATGATTTCGAGTGGATGGAAGACCTTTGGGAATATCTTCAAATACTTTGGAATTATTATCAATGATCCCTTGGAGATCCAGGGGAATAGATGGCTTAGATGTTTGAACATCTAGTGAGCATAGTTGTGAAATAACACCTTGATGCCCCTTTTTCAATAATTTTGTCATTCCATTAGAGCTTATCACCTTACTGGCTTTCCCTCTGACACCTCTTAACTCAATTTATTTTCCTTCCAATGAAAATTTCATCAAACGTTCTTGAAAATTAAAAGCCATTGTTCCTAATGGTAACCATTGGATTCCTAGTATGACATTAGCACCACCCATGGGTATATAAATCATTGGACTATTCATTACATATTCCCCCATAGTAAGATTGATCTTATTGCATGTTTCTGAGCAATTGATAGTTCCTCCATCTACAATCATTACTTGAAACTCTGGCACTGGATATACAAAGCAATTGAGAGCTTTGGCTAATTTATAGTGAATGAAATTATGATTACTACCAGAATCAATTAGAACTATTACCTTTTTCTTTTTGATATATCCTTCGATGTTGAGGGTTTGAAGAGTACTAATTCTAGTCAATGCATTACACGATATTGTGGCAGTCAACTCTTCAGAAGAAATCACTTCTATGTTTTCATCTTGAGATGGTTCTTTTTCTTCTTCTTCTTCCTCTTCACAATCTATGTAGAATAATTTCTTCTCACCACGCTTATGTCCCTTACTGTACTTGTTGTCACAATTAAAGCATAAACCTTTTTCTTTTCTTTCCTCCAATTGTTTAGTTGTCAACCTTGTAGGTTGAGGTGTTTTAGAAGAAGGATAATTATTCTCTCAATAGATGTTAGGATTGGTCCTTCTAGTAGCCATAGTTATATTTTTACTTTCAACATTTCTTACCACCCTAAATGCATTCTCCAATGATTTGGGTTCCCAAAGGTGAACCTCATGTTGAATATTATCCTTTAAAGTTCCTATGAATACATCAATCAAGTGCTCATATGGAATATTTGTTACCTTTATATTCAATATTTGGAAGTTCTCAATATGCTCTGTAACTGAACCCTTTTTCTTGAGATTTATCAATCGGCTAAAGAAGGTGTTTCTCCTTGTATCCTCATAGTGTCCTATCATTTCTTCCATGAAAATTGTCCAAGTGACGAGTAATTTGCAAGAGCAAATCCATCGATACCATACAAATTGACCGGATTCTAAATATAAAGAAGCAATTCTAACCTTTTGTGTATGTGGCACATTATGTAGATCAAAGAATTGCTCCATTTGAAGTATCCATGTGATTGGGTCTTTGCCATAAAACTTCCTCATATTGATCTTAGGAACGTGGTTGGTCTTCAACCCAAAGTTGGAGTTTCTCCATTCTTGATTCATCTTCATTGTGTCCTCATCATGAATTTCATGGGATACATTTTCACTTTCAGGTGTCCTCTCTATTAGGAAAATTTTCAATCCTTCCATGATCTCCCTTTTTAAACCATCCATCTTAGTATCCATTGTTGCCTCCAATTTAGCTTTAGTTGAATCCATCATCCCTTGTAGTTCATATTTTGTCACTGTCTTCTTTTGTAATTCATTTATTTCCCTAGGAATTTCTTCACCTTCATCAAGAGTCCAAGTAGGACTGTTTGGAGGCTTATTTGGTGTAGAAGTTCCCTTTTTTGGTGGAATGTTGGCCAAGTATCACTTTTAAACCTTGATTTTGAGGTCGTTCTAGTAGACAATCTTTATTCTGATGTATCTCCAAAGTTTTGACCCTTCTGGGTATGAAATTTTTTTTTTTAGTTCTCGGATATTTATTTTCTACAATGCCATAGGTCTGATCAAAATTGGATGTGCCAAGTGGAAGCTGCGGTAACTTCCCCACATCTTGCTGATTTTTTTCCTTTCCAAGAGATCTCACTTTTATAGCGTTCCCCACACAAAATGATTGATATGAAATTATGAAAATTGTAACAAAAATACTACGGATTGTCCAATATTCAATGTATTTAGTCTCACTGAATTTTGATACTCTAGGAAGGAGTTATGATTGTTTTACTCGGAACACCTGCTCGAGACTAGTCAATAGGACTAGTCAGATACCCTAGCTTCCACAGGGTGTATCTACAAATGTAAGATGACCCAGAAGATCAAATTTTTATCATAGATACCTTAAGAATTTTTGTGAATAACCTCTATATTTCAGGGTCTGAAACATTAAAGAAAAATTTTTATAGCGAAAATTCCACGATGACTCAATTCAAGATGATTCTAGAACCCTATCTTACACATGATGTATCTCGGAAAGTATAAGGCCTCATGAGATGAAATTTTAACCCAACGTATCTTGATCCATCTACTAAATAGCCTCTAAGGGGTTCCTTCTGAAACATCATAGAAAAAAAATTATAGCGAAAATACCAAGGTGTCTCAAATGTAGTAGCGAAACCCCAAGACCTTGAGTTCTGATACCATATGTTAAGAACCAAATATCTATATAGCATAGAAAAACCTCAGAATAAGTACTCAACGCCTTGAAAAAGTGAAAATTTCAGATAATACGCCTCTTCGACGGAGAAACCTCCTTATACACCACATAAATGTTCAAGTATAAGATGATTCCAAATGAAAATGTCTCCTTGGTATATATAGGAGACTAGGAGGTACAATTGCAACTAATGGACCCAAGCCGACATAAATAAAATAACATTACTAATGTAATAAATTCCCCAATTAAGGGGTAATGTGACACTATTTAGGGCTTAACAAATTCACATGCAAGAATAGATAAATGGTTGTCGAGTCCCTAACTTCTAGAGGTCATAACTTTAGATCCCGATGTCCAAATTGAGAAAATGAGAGCTCATTGGAAAACTAGAGATGTGAGTAATAAATTGTAAATGATTTCCATGGTTTTAATTATAACTATCATTCCATAAAAATTAAAACATAGTCATGGATATTTGTGTCTTAGCAACAAATTATTTTTGAAAATGGTTTATTAAAAAAATAAATGTATGAATGTCTAAAGTGGGTCCCTGTTGGGGGCACAGATATATAAGTTCACATTTACAAAGGGATTTTAATAATAATTAATATTTTATTGCACAAAGGGAAAAATAAAACCCCAACCCTAAAGCAGTTCCAAGAAGATGAAGAGAAGATATAAGAGAATATGGATGCATATTCAAGAATACAATTTTTGCAGTTGTGGTTTCTTATTGGAACAAATTTTTCCTTTCCAAAATTTGTGAATTATCATGCTTAACGTTTTCCCTCATATTTCCTTCTTGATTATTTCCATCAATTTTTCCATGTATCATTTACAACATGAATATTTGGGTATGATAAACATTCTCTCTCAATATTCTTCCCGACATTCTCTATGATATTTCAGGTCTAGAGGATCAAAATCCCTACATGAAAAAAAAAATGTCGTTTATTTCAGTTTATTTAATAGTCATTGAGATCTTGTTGGTGTTGTTTCACACCTCTTGTTTTATACATTGTTAAAATTTTTACATTTGGGATATTATTATTAAGTTATCTCATAAAGAACTATTCAAGCGTCATTTCATTTTTATGAATCTGTGTGGTGATGATATTAATGGATTCTTGAGCACATGATGGTTTTCAAACTCTTTTGATATTAACAAAGAAATCCTTTAAATTTCTTTGATGACCTATCCATTTTTTTTATATATTTCGTCTCGCAAAGTTATAGTATATTTTGAATTCACATTATTTTAAATGGAAGGAAATTTTTTTGTTGAAAGCAAACTCCAAACCTTGTAGATACAAATCTTATGTTGTTGCATTTACTTCTTTTTCTTAAATAAGATATTGTGCTTGACAATTACATATGTATATAATATTTTTATTGGAAGATTCATTGAGGTTTGAAATTTATCACTCACCCATTTCTTGAATCTAAGGTCGTAAGAAGAATCTTCCATCTATCAAGAAAGAGGAGTACCACCTCTATAAAAATGCAGGAAAATCTTTCTTGATTCCCATAAGATATTTTACCCCAATGCTGGCTATTTTTCTTTGAAAATAAAACTGATCAACATTTTTGGTGACCATATTGGGGAAGTGTTAGCGATATTTCTTGCTAAGGAGGTTTAGATATCAAAAGAATGGGTTAAAACCCACTTGTCCAAAGTTTCGGGCGATAATGCGTCCATGGTAAGCAACAAGCAAGATCGGGTGGTCCAGATTTACGCGCCCAGATCGACGGCGCACAACGAATTTCAGACCCCCCTTGCCCTTCGATCTTTAAGCAAAGGGGGGGGGTCCGAGATCGGGGGCGTAGCTCTCCAACGGTTCAGATTAGCGCGCCCGGATCAACGGCGATGAAGAGCATTTCAGACCCCCCCCGCCTTTCTACCTTTAAGCGGAGGGGAGTGGTCCGAGATCCCATGTGCAGCTTCCCGACGGCCAGGATCATAGCACCCAGATCAACGGTGCTCGTGTAATCCCGCTCCTCTCAGCTGCCCTGTGTTTAACCAGTGCGGGCCCTCCTCTTGTCATTTCATTCTTCCTTCCGCCTTTCCCCTACTGCCGTGTGTCATCCACTCACCTCTCCTCGGTGGTCCTCGTGGCTCCCCTTTCTCCCACCATCCACTCATTTCCTGCCGCGTGTCTCGCTCCCTATCCACATCCATTTCTCACCCAAAGGCGAGTTCGTTCCCTCGTCTTCTCCCCATCTACCTAGGTGTCCTCCGCCATGGTTCGTCCTCTGTCACCCCTCTCTATCATCACTCTCACTCCTCGCCACTCCTTCCACGCACTCCCCGATGCCATCACACCTACCATGCACCATGTCCTCCACGCTGGCCCCAATGTCTGTCTCTCAAGATATCCAGTTATTCCAGGTGGCAGCGAGAGAATTCATCCGGATCCCGAAGTGCTGAGTTGGCTGGGCCATTATCAATCCCAAGAAGCAGTTATTGAGGCAGTTGAGGGTGGTTAGACATCGTCTCCGCCATAATGGGGACATCCTACAATGAATTAAAAGCACGTCGATTCGCCGATGTAACTGTCAGAAGATCGATCGCGTCTGCCATAAGTTGCACGGTTATTCAAAGATTGCGGCTGCAGAGTCTCAGAAGCCATGCAGACGCAAAGCCTTCAATACATTTTCTTGGTTCCACTGTTGTTGTAGTTTTGAGTATATGTAGGCATTTTTTCCATTTTTTGTATCCATCGATGGTAGAACTAAGCTCCCGACTGTAAAGTTTCAGCGATACTCTGGTTTCCTGGTTATACCTCTGTGTTTGAGACTTCTTGGTTTATAACAAACAGTTTCCTTTCTTTTCCATCTTTGTTTCATCTTTGCTAGAGGGTTCACAGTGAAGGATTCACGTGGGCTTAACAATCTTGTTGCGATAAAGGATTTGTTGTGACATCTTTGTATTCTCTGGTCTATGTGTTTGAATGTAAAAGGATTTTGCGTTTGAATGCACTTTCTCTCTAATCTGTGATGAACCTGATGTTTATCGTAGACCGCTGCGCTTTCCTTGCATAAGTCTTCCACCTGCTCACCCTTTTTACTACGACTCACTGTTTGGAGTTTATCAAGACCTCACTCGTTCATGTATGCCTGGTCTGGTTTTTTGAGTTGAGATTGCGCCGTTCTGAGTTGTCCTCCATTCGATCGCCCTCCAAAACAAATCGTGACATTAAACTGATGGGCTTCGGGCTCTGCTCTTGCTAGCAATCCAGGAGTGACTTCCGAACACCAACATTTCTGGCGCCGTTGTCAGGGACGAAGTTGAAGATTTTCCCTGGGCAGAACGACAACGACTAACTGATTTCTGAAGGTGCATCAGATATCAGAACTAGAAGATTGCTACTATGCACCTAGCAACTCCATTGTGATGATTCCGCTGGGGAGAACCTGTACTATCAGCTGTGGCTTCGAGAGGCAGACATACGAGGTCAAATCCACATTTGCCTTTGGCCACACCAGAAGCCGACTTGGAAGCGGTGCGCAGAAAGGGAAAGAGAGTTGCGAAAGAAGTTTCTGTCGATGAAAAAGGCAATGTGCCCTCCCCTTCTGTGAGAACTCCATTTCCAAATTCTCAGTTTTCTAGTCGTCCTTCCTCTGAAGTTTCCCATTTTCTGAACTTTGGGAGTGTTCCTGCTGAGTTTTCCCCTCCTGGTCTAGCATCAGAAGGAGAGATCCTTGTCACTCCCCTCTCAGGAGGTTTCACTACTCCTCCTTTGACTACTACTGCTGCACAGAGAGAA
>JASDQU011400770.1:9332-20976 GCA_032191745.1 Picea mariana
AAACCTATAATTCCCCTTGAACTTCTCTAATAACCCTATCACTCTAGGTTAAAGAGTGATAATACAATGAAGAGTATACAATAGAGAGAGTGGTTAGTGTGCTATACTTCTCACATTTCTAATACAAGTGTAAATGGACTCTCTCGTTCCTCTATTTATATGAGAAATAAGGGAGACCAACAATATAAAGTGGATCTAGTACAATACAAGAAACATATCTAATCATAAGGTAGGCTCACATGTGGAGTGATCCAACTCTAAGTGAGAAATGTCAAGATCCAAGGTGAAGACATCCAACAAGCAAGTCTCCAAGCTATGAATGCTCAATGAGATGCATCAAAATTTGCTCCTCCAAAGGCCCACTAACGCTTCAATATTCCTCCTCCAAAGGCCTCATAATTCTCAAACACTCCTCCTAAGCCATGTGCTCCTCTGCGTCCACCTCACCTACATGATCGCTCCCTCAACTTGAGCATCCTCAAATCAAATGGAAGCCTCCATGAAAACAACCATGTGTGCTCATGTCATATAGGTCTTGACACCCTCTTTCGAGATGCCCAATGCTCCTCCAAATTAACTCATACTCTCAAGTAAGAAACCAACCTCCATCTAGCCATCATGAATAATGTCACCAAGCTCCATAAGTCTCTAATGCTCCAAGGAAAAATAACACACAAGCATAAAGACAAGATCTAATAATTAATGAGCAAACCACCTCCCATGTGTATGCCCATTAGAGCACAACCACGGGTTATCCATACACCATGCACCCCTCGTCACATGAAGCACCTCGAAGCATAGTGAAAACACTTTTGGAGAAACCCCAAAAGATAACAGGGGTTATAACTTTGTGGTATCGAAGTGCACTTCAATGGTATTTATTTTCTTGGGCTATCTTGTGAAATTGACTTGAAGAGAAATTAAATATTTATGTTGTAAATTCATATTTCAGATTCATCCTTAAGGCTAAAATATCACAAGAAATAGATCCGGGGAACTCATGGATGATGTGCAATTTCTAAGTTTGCATTAATTTCCCATTTGTTGATATTTCTACATGGTTTCAAAGCTGATTTGACTAAGATGTTGTCTCAACGAAGAGGGAGTTGGATATTTTAGTTGTATTGTACCTATGAGTGGTGCTTGGCCTAGTATAGGTTGTTCAATGTGAAACTCTAGGGCATTTAGGAGAAGCAATTAAATCCTAAAAGGGTTGTTCTACTTTATTTATTGATGAAATTTGCTTTGAAGTATGCTTTAGATTTGTAGGACGAATACTATTATCCTTGGAGAGTATGACATGTTGGATGATGCTTCCAATTTCATACCCTTGAGGTTTTGGTTGTAAATGTGTTTGGAGGAGTATGATATTTGAAAGCATGCCATGAAAAAGATTCTCGCAGCTACTATTTTGAAATGGCTGGTTGTTCATGTTTAGAGGGAGACAAAGGCAAACATAATCATTTTTTATTTGGCGAAGGATCACTTGATCACTCACATCGAAAAAAAGATGATTAGTAAGGAGCTATGTGAGGCTTTGCTTGGTTTATATTAGAGTCCTTGTGTCTCTATACAGATGTTCTTGCAAAACAAATTTTTAGCTATATGCATAAGTAATGGTAAGCTACCTCACCAAAGTCACAAATTTGAGAGATCATTGGCTGCCATAGGGACAAAAGTGGAGGATAGGGAGTTGGTGTTCATTGCCTTGAATGGACTTGCTCCATCTTGAAAACCTTTTGTCCAAGGTGTTAGTGCTCGTGAGAAGCTACCTACTTATGATACACATTGGATAGCCTTGTATAAAAAGAGATTAAGTTGGAGTTCTATTCAGAACAACGTAATGAAGTATAAGACCTAGCCCTCAAGAAGCAAGAAAGGATGCAAAAAAGGTAAGAAGGAAGATCAAGTCCACAAAAGAAAGATTTAAGTAAGGTGAAATGTTTTAGGTGTCACTAGTTGGGGCATTATGCCAACCAATGTCCTCAAAGAAAAAGGGGAAGGCCAAGCAAGTTACATTTGGTAATGTAGGAGGAGTGGATGATGGATCATCTCAATTTGAGACCCTCTTGTCCAAGGTCTTAATGTTTATATTCTAACATTGTGTGAGTGTTTAATGGTTAGGTGGACAATAGAGCATCCAGACATATAACCTACAATTTGAGACATATAAATGACATAACCTACAACTTGAAAGTCTTCAAGAGCAAAAAAAAAAAATAAAAAAAAATGTATGAGTGGAGTTCAATGATGATGCTACTTCTACTCTGAAAGAATGGGACTCCATTTCCTTATGAATGCCATCAAATGATATTCTTAAAATATAATTTGAGAGAGTTTGACAAGAGTATTTGTTGTACAAATTTCACAATGTCCTTATTTAATAAGATTTTTATGGATTAAATATGCTTAAAAATATTTTATGATTACAACGTGGAGTAATACAACATTGACTAACTGTATGTAGTGGGTAATTATTTTTAAAATTTTGATCGTTACCCTGTCAAACCTCTGTCTATTGAACAGCATGAACCGCTGAATCACTTAGGAAATACACAAACCTCTGTCTATTGAACAGCATGAACCGCTGAATCACTTAGGAAATACACAAACCTCTGTCTATTGAACAGCATGAACCGCTGAATCACTTAGGAAATACACTGTATATAAATCCCTATGCGTTAAACAAATCTTCACGTTGGAGTGCCATCAAAGAACTGAACATGATAAGATAGGAAAGAGAATAGTATATAATTTCAATATTCCACAATTGTCAAGTGTGGAGTCTGGACACCGCGTACATTGGAATGGGCATGCGCGTTCTATCATTTGAGAAAACGCGTTTTCTCAACGGACAATACATACCCAGCAGGACAAGGCGTTGAAGAGTTTATAGATACAGACATCACAGACCTATAGTGCATTGCCCAATTTCTTTGTTTACTCAAATTTCATGGTCGTGCATACAACAACTAGCCATCGCTGTCGAATCCCAACAATCCAGCTTAGTGCAACGCCACTTCACACATTTTCTCTCCTCACCCAACCCTACCTGTAAGAAAAAAACAGCTCCCTCTGATGCTCAAATCTATAAAACAACCGGCCGTATTGTTTGTATATTCACTGTTTGCAGTTGTAGTCTCCTTCCACAGATCATTTTATTCAACTGCAATACCTGAGATTATCAAGCAGTATTTGAATTAAAGATCATGTTACTGGAATCAGTTTTAGCAGAGTTATCCATCGATGATCTCAGTGACCATCGTCAACAAATGCTGCGTGTTAATACGCGTGCTACTGCTACTCAGGAGATATACAGTCGAAAAAGCTATTCCAAAACACCACAGGGTTACAATGTATATAAACGCAGAGTGGTACTCGAAATGTATTCGCCTAGCGATTCATCAGGTGAGCTACTAAGAAATTCTAGTATACCCACGAAGCAGATGACACATTTGTCGGAGGAATATTATTCCTGCAAGGCACCACCAGAGAGTGTCCCACTCAGATGGCCCGGGGTTAGTAAATTAGTGCAGGTAGAAGAAGAATTGAAGGGTCATGTGCCTACAAGCACCCACCGTGCTTCTGCTACAATTTTACTGCCCTCTAATTCGACTAGAAGATCGTCAGCGTCCCCCAAAGAAAACGGGGGCTATTTCAGCTGGAATCTCTCTCATTTACACAGACAATCGAATGAAGTCTTCGAGGGTTCTCTGCAGGGAGAAAATATGAATGACTACGATGGAGATCAGTACGAGTATGACTACGAGGATGAGGATATAATTGAATTGGATGCACACGAAGCTGAATTCTTTTCTATGAGCGGTACCTTAGAGCTCCTTGGAAGCCCCAAATCATCATCGTTAATGGCAGCAGCCAATTCCAGCAGTCCTGATCCAGTTAGCCCATTATTCGACGAGATTTCTCAATCCCATGTGGTTCCTGGGCTGAAGGTTTCGGCTCCATCCAACTCGTCGCCCAGCCTTTGCATAGATAATAATTCAGCAGAAGATGAAGCTCATTCAATCAAGAATGACAACGCCGAATTTACCACGACGCCTTCCAGTTCTGCAAGGATGGCCTGCACAAATTCACTTTGGGGTGTATTTTCTTGTAGTTACTTGGGCAGTTGTTTTGTGGCATCATCGTTGAAACAAATGGAAAAGGGCAAGCAACCAGTGTCCACAACTGTGCGACAAGGCAAAGACTCGAAATTGTGTTGTAGTTCTCAGGGTGTGAAGATGATGTTCGCTTGTCAGCCCCTTCGATCTAGTGTGAAGAAAATCAGTTAGGGATTCATGTACAGAGTAACCCAGAGTCTATGTTAAAGATTTTATGATATGAAGATTTTTTTGGGGGATATTTATCGGAAATTTGGAGAGAAATTGTTGAATTTTTAAATTTAAGTGATTATTTCTGTAAAATCCAAGTGTTTTGGGAGTTTTTCAGTATGCTGAATCCATTTCTACATTCATAAATGAATTATGAACAACAAAAATAATAATTCGTGTAAATTTATATTGTCAAATTCCAACTAAAAAACCACACCTTACAAATTTTTAAATAAATTATAAACCACAAAAAAAAAATAATGATTCATGTAAAATGAAAAAACACACGTTTTTAAAATCTACAGGATGTACTCTGCAAGCTTTATAAGCTGGTCATGTTGTGACACCTACTGTTTTTCATTCCTTAATTCTCTACCTGTTGAGTAGTATTATCTTGTTCTTGGTATTTGGTATGGTTAGTTTTAACAAAGTTGTGTTATGCTATACTGTGTAGTTAGTATTAAAGATAAATTTTAAACACTGTGACATTGTTTTGTAGAGTGAGTATCGGTGTTAAAGGAGGTGTTGTTTGTTAATATAAAAATATAAATTTTGGAAATAAATTAATTATATTTTATATAAATTTGTTTAAAACAACTTAATGGCACTATGTAAGAAAATGTGATTATGTAAGGACATTTATCTCAATTTTTTTTTTTAAGGTGGTGTTGTTTCATAACACTTACCTTAAAATTTTCATATATCCAATGCATATGCACCCCATCCCATATTTATCCGTAAGGCCCAAAATAAATTTTGGAGTAACATTATGTGGTCGGCACCTTTATGGTCTTAAAAAACTCCATAGATGTGTTGGAGGGATTCTATAAAAGACAATGGCCCATGGAATTACAATGGCCCACGGAATTACACTGGCTTGTATTTTAATGGAAGTTAATTTGCCACAAACCTTTGAGGTTTTACCCATCAAAGATAGATCAATGACTTATATGATTGTTGATTAAGGTTGGTTGTTATTGATGTCAACCTTTGAAGAAAGTACAGTAGCAAATTCCAATAGCACAAAGGTTTAGGTAATGGACCCAAGTTTGTTTGATGTAAAAATGACTCATTATTGTCTTGTCATGGTTGATAAGAAGTACAAATGGATGAAATCCAAAGTGGTCCCCTTATGGTGAAAGCCCTCACGGGAAGATGCTTTGCAGATTGAGTTATCCTAAAAGTATGGTTAGAGAACCCATGCTTAATTATGGAATAATGAGATGAAGGTCGGTGAATTTGTCAGTAAAACTATCCTAGATGGATAATGCTTGTCATGCCATTTCTAGTGGTATGTAGAATGTCACATAACTCCTCACGGTTAGAGAGTTATGGCCATGTGAAGTTGGAGGACCCCCATGAGTCATCTAGAAGCCTCAAAAAGTCAAAGTGTTTGCAAAAGAAATTATTTAAATAATAAAGTTAATGGAGAACTCCCTAAAATAAGGAAAGTGAAATGCTACATGAAAGTATAAATAAGAGGCAAGGCTCTCTCATTTAATTACACTTGAACGCATTGAATATCTTTTGTTGTGTGAGGCTTATTGCAAGTACTCATTGATACATCTAAGGTTGCAAAAGTCTGAGGTAGTACAAAGGGTTGACGGTGAAATTCTCGGAATTATAGTGAATACTAAAAAACCCTATTTTCTAAGGTGTACACGGGTTGACAGTGTATTAGGGTGCGTACATACTATGACGTACGCGAGATGACAGTGTAATATGGTGCGTACATGTTGGTAAAGCCATGAAAACTTGAGAAGATGAAGATGCAAACGTTCTAGATTCTGAGATCAAGATCCCAGGAAGGTCTACATTGCTCAGATACATCATATCTATCCTTTGGTTCAAAAGGTATGTCTTATTTCTATGAATAGTTGGATTGTGATGTATGCATGAGAAATGGTTATGGAGATTTGAGGATTCTCCTTAGAAATACTAGTGGTTGCATGGGATCTTCTGTATAAGTCATATCTATAGAAATACATTGCTGGTAAATCTATCATTGATACTTCTTGTTAAGGCACATCTTGTATTTCTTGGCATATGGCTAAGGGTTTCTGTGATATATGGTTGAGAGCTTGTATTGGTTGATGTATTGAGAGACTGAATATTAGAAAGGGTTTGAAGTCTAGATCATGTGAGGGTTATTATACTTATTCATGATTTCACACACTTTTGGCACATGACTAGAGAGAGATATGTATGAGGATGCATGCATAGGGTACAGATACAGTATGGATGCACTTACAGGTTACAGAACTATGTGAAAGAAGTTACACAGGGTCAGAAGTTTTCAAAAGAAAGAAAACCCTAGTTTTTAGAAGGCATACGCATGTTGCATAATAGTTTGGTCCCGTACATACGCGGGCTACATAATAGATAGGGCACGTACATACGCGTGCTGCGACACTACATGTTGCGTACCTGTTGTATTTTGTTGATACATGTTCAGTTCATGTACATATTGATTACATGATAATTGTACATGTTGGTTGCAAGTCAGTGGTATAGGTTGATACAGTTTTACAATGGTATATCCCATAGTGATAGTGTGACAGTGGTTCCATCATTCTACTTCCACATCAGGGCGGTCAGACGGGGCAAGGNAGCCAGAGAATTGGGGAGTTGGATCTTCCCTCAGGTTGTAGCCTGAGAAACTAGGGGGTTGGAGCCTCCTTCTAGTTGCAGTTGGAAAACAAAGGAAGTTGGTGCTTCCAATGAATGTAATTCTTCAAGACATATAAGAAAAAACATTTCGTAGTTTTCTCCCGCTTTGGGTTTCCACGTAAAACACTGGTGTACTGTGTATGTGTATGATTGTTCATTTGTTCGTTTCTTATTTACTCTGCAGTTATTGGATGATAATGCTACATTGATATAACACTTGGATTATATGGTTAAAAATGATTAGATTGCTCTATTACTGATTTAACCCCCCTCTCAGTAATCCAACAATTGGTATCAGAGTAGGTTCCTTCAGAAATCAGTTTAACCACTGAAAGGTAGATCATGGAGAGAAACAACTTGTATAAAAATGGAATACCACAGTTTTATGAACATAAGTATGCATTTTGGAGCATAAGGATGAAGACATATATTCAGGCATAGGGATTTGAAATTTGGCAATCAATTGTAGATGGATACACAGTACCAACAGTTCTGCCAACAAATGATAAAGCAATGAAACTCAGTCAGAATAATTCCAAAGCCACAAATGCACTTCTGAATGGTCTTGGTGAAATGATATTCACCAAAGTTGTACATTGTAAATCTGCTAAAAATATTTGGGACAAACTTCAAAATATTTATGAAGGAGATTCAAAAGTCAAAGAAGCAAAGCTTCAAACTTACAGAGGTCGGTTCGAACAACTAAAGATGAAGGAAGATGAGAATATTGCAGCTTACTTCTTACGATTTGATGAAATAGTAAATGAAATCATAGGATTGGGAGAAGAAATCAAAGAATCTGTAATTTTTCAAAAGGTACTAAGATCTCTTCCTATGATATTTGACCCTAAGATATTAGCACTAGAAGAAAGAGAAGATCTAAACTCAATAAGCATGGACGAACTACATGGAATCTTCATAGCATATGAAATGAGAATTGAACAGGAAAATCTAGAAGTAAAAGAAGCAACCTTCAAAGCAACCAAAAGATCAAAGCAAAAGGGAAAGAACCAAGGAAAAGAACATAGCAACAATAGTGACATCTCAGAAGATGATGAAGAAGTGACCAACTTTGTCAAAATACTAAACAAGGGAACCGACAACAGGTATAGACGTAAGCTTCCTTTAATTTGTTTTAATTGTGATGGTATTGGTCATTTTGCTAACAAATGTCCTCATAAGAAAAAAATAAATGATGAAGGTTACTCAAAAGGCAAACAAACATATAAAGACAAAAGAACCACAAAGAAAGTTTTCAAGAAAAAACTTATGCACCAAAGAAGACATCTCATCATCAGATGAAGATGAAGTCAGTGACAGTGAGACATAAATATTTCTATTCATGGCAGTAGAAGACTCTGATAAAGAAGACTTTGAATAAGAATATGAAGAAGCCGAAGAACAATATGAAGAAGTCAAAGAAGAAATTGAAGAGGCAAAAGTTGATTACCGAGAGGAATTGTTGAACGCCATAGAAGTTATCAGAAGAGAAAAGAGGAAAAAAAAGAAGCTACAAGAGAAACTAGATAAGAAAGAAGACACTCAGGAATTAGAACAAATGATCATAAATCTGAAGGTTCAAATTGAAGAAGCACTCAAAGAACAACTAGAAGGAAGAGACATGATCATTGAAAATTTGGAAGCAGAGATTGTCACATTAAGAAAGGATATTCAAAAGAAAAATATGTAGAACAACTCAAAAGTTTTGAATGACATTATCAGCAGTCAAAGGCCTAATCATGACAAGTCCAGACTTGGATACAATCAAACAGAAAAGGGATCAAGCTCCAAAACAAGAGAACAAGAAGCATATCCAAAAATCTATGCAGAAACAATCAAAGGGGATATGAAGGTCTATAGAGAAAATTACAAGGACACTCCTCCACTGAGAAGATTCAGATTTCAGAATCAACGACCAACATAAACATATAAGTCTCGAGAAGAAGAAGGATTCATAAGAGCACTTCCTTTTAGAATATCTTCAACTCCCAGGTATCGAACTATCTTTTTTAGTTTATGTTATGCATGTAATAATTTTGGACATAAAGTTGTGAATTGCAGAGATAACAACAGGAACATAAACAACTTTGAAAGCCATACTCAAAAGGGTTATCTAAGAATTCTTAGTGAAACATAGAGAAGAAGTTACAACAGGTTTGAATCATTGAGCACTGAAGTGGAATGCTACAAGTGTAACAAATTTGGACACACGGCCAAAGATTGTAGAATGACAATCCCTCATAGAGAACCAAAATAGAACAACAACAATCACAGACATGAACCTCAGAAAAGGACATGGATAAGAAAGCGGGATCAATACAACAATGAAGAATGCACACTCGCTCTACAAGCTAAGTAGAAGAAACATGGTTGGTATGTTGACAGTGGCTGTTCAAAACACATGGCAGGTGATAGAAACATGTTTCTTACATTAATAAAGGAAAGAGATGGATCAGTCTCCTTCGGAAATGATGATTCAGCTAAAATCATTGGAAAATGCACAATCAGAATTGGGAACAAGAATACAAAGGGAGAAAATGTTCTACTAGTAGAAGATATGAAACATAATATTCTAAGTGTGAGTCAAATGTGTGACCAAGGTCATAAAGTTACTTTCGATTCACAGAAGTGCGAGATAAGAAAATAAGGTTAAGGAAAACTGATTGCAACAATTGGGAGAAATTCAAGCAACATATATGTATTAAGTGAAATTGGAAATGAAAAGTGTTTCTTAGGAAATGAAGATGAAAGTTGTCTATGGCACAAAAGAATGGGTCACATACATTTTGATAACCTTGTCAAAGTCAACAAAAATGAAGCAGTTAGAGAAATTCCCCAGATTACGAAACCAACCAACACTTTATGCAAGCATTGTTAACAAGGAAAGCAAACAAAGACCAGGTTCAAATCAAAGAAATATTCAACGACAAGACCACTGGAAATTGTGCATAATGATCTAGTTGGACCAACTAAAAAAAAGGGTTTAAAATGTGATAAATAATTTATGTTATTAGTTGATGATTATACAAGAATGACTGTAGTTTTCTTTCTCAAGAATAAGTCATAAGCTTTTGAAAACTTCAAGGCCTAAAAGGAAATGGTTGAAAATGAAATGGATTCAAAAATCAAATTCTTGAGATTTGATAATGGAGGAGAGTTCACTTCAAAGGAATTTATGGACTACTGCAGCAGTCATGGAATAAAAAGAAAATTCTCCATTGCTAGGACACCTCAATAGAATGAAGTTGTTGAAAGAAAGAGCATGACAATACAAGAAATGGGTCGAACAATGCTAATGGATTCCAAATTGACATATATTTTTTGGACACAGGAAGTGCATACAATAGTTCACATTCAAAACAAAGTAATGCTCAGAAACAACACTGACAAAACTCCCTACGATCTATGGAAAGTAAGACCGACAAATGTGAAGCACTTTAGAGTTTTTGGAAGCAAATGATACATCAAAAGAGAAGATGGTAGAATGGGAAAGTTTGACTCTCGTGTAGACAAAGGAGTACTTGTTGGTTACTCAAGTATAAGGAAAGTATACAAGTGTTACAACCTGAGAGTGAACAAATTTATGGAAATCATCAACGTAACAATTGATAAAACTGGTAGACAATAATTAAAGGAAGAAGAAAATGAATCAATGGAACAAATTTAGGAAGAAGAAACAAAAGATGAAAAAGAAGGGGAAGATGAAGAGGTTCCGACAGAAGCAGAAGATCAAGTTCAACAAGTGCCTCCAAATACACCTAACATATGAGTCCAAAAGAATCTGTTAGGGTCCTAACCCGCACATAGGTAGATCAATATATTCGGGTGTAATAAAGGTCAATATTAATAAGGCCTTTCAATAAAATAGAATAAGGCGGATGTAAGAAGACCTAATAGAAGCTTCCACTTCTAGAAGGATCTTCCTCTAGATGCTTCTCTTGATAGACAAATTTAGTATAAATAAGGGTTGAGGGTATGAAAACCCTATCTTGGAGATTATTGTAACAGAGCGCTGCTCAATTGGAGGTTGCCCCCTTGAAGAGGCCTGTGAACATTGCTTTCTGAATCAAAGTGCTATTTTTGTTGTTGTTCTTATATCATTTCTGTGTTATTGTGGAGATTATGCTAGATATATTACTGTTATTCTGCCATTTCTAGCATTTTATTTCTGTTTTGCATATTTATTATATCTGGTATCTTGCAAGTGGTATCAGAGCAATTTCCTTGGCAAAAATTGTGGGAATTTTTTTTCAGGGTAGAGACATATTCTGGCGTCTTTAAGCCACAGAGATCTATCGTTATGCGTATAAACCCGCGGTTGAGGGATTCATACACACAGGAAATACAAGTGGTTCTTAAGCGCACATCTGTTGGCCACCCTTGTAACCCATGTTGGTACCCCTTCGAGTGGTAGTGCATAAGACATCACCTGTGTACGAATCGACCTATATTTCCTAAAGCCCTCTTTAGATAAACCTATCAGCTTCCGGACTACTATAGTGTCACCGAGAACAACACTCGGGTGTTGGTTGTGGAGCCTGATTATCTTCCTGATGCAGAGGTCCTTGCTTTCAGCCGTGTTTATACCCCATGAAGTATTTACACCCCAGAAGTATGTACACTCTTCCACGCGGGGGAGTGAA
>JASDQU011400770.1:41210-64808 GCA_032191745.1 Picea mariana
TTTAATGAGGTTGTCACATAGGCGCAAAAACTATCCTTGTAAGATCTGTTTCATTTTTTATCGAGTTTGACACAAAAACAAGAACTATGCTCATAATGCTTCTTTCATTTTTTAATGAGGTTGTCATAGCGACGCAAAAACTATCCTCATAGCTGGTTTCATTTTTCAACGAGGTTGAAATCAGAAAACCATGCTCAAAGCTAGTTTCATCTTATAATGATCTTGAAATAAAAAAAACCATGCTCAAAGATGGTTTCATTTTTTAATGAGCTTGAAATCAGAAAACCATGCTCAACACTCTCTTCTTCATCATGGATTTCAAGAGGACAATGCTCTGGAAGGACACCATGTCAAGGGAAAAAACTCAGTCATGGATTCCAGGAGATCTTTACTAGATGATAGAACAATGCTCTGGAAGGACACCATGTTGAGGGTCGCGACGGGGGAAGGAGATCAAGCTCTAAAGACCCTATCGAAGAGATCACCATGTCAACTACTGGATCTAATTCATAAGAGACTGAGCTTACAATGAGAGTCTCATCTTCATCAACATATAAAGGCATGGGAGACAATGCAACATAATTGACCCATGGCAGGGGTGATACCATATGCATATATAAACCATCTAGGGAGGTCATTGAGTTGATGCTCAAGTCAGGGCCAACAAACAAAAGTTGATCGTTAGTCACAATTCTTCCATCGTGAGGGAAATATATCACACGAAAAAGAGTGGACACAATAGCTTTCATGGCATAGACATAATCTCGCTCAAGGAGTAAATAGAAATCCAAGGGGTATTGGACTACCATGACATCAATAAAGACAGTTTTCCCTCGCAAAGTTACGGGAAATTGAGGAAGGGTCCCTAAAGGTTGATTAGTTATTCTATTAAAAGATAATTGATTCTGGGTAACCAACACAAGCTAAGGATATCCTAAAGCTTTCCAAGAAATATAGGACAAAATACTAACGTACGCACCTTCATCTATTAGTGTCTGAGGAACGTCCCATCCAAAAAATTGTACGGTAATATTGAAAGGAATGTGAGAGGGAAGACGAGGTCCAGTTAGCACACCCCAATAAAAAAAGACGGCCTCGTTGCTTGGAGGGGGTTCCATGGGAGAAGGAGGAATGCCCCCCAGCAAGGTAGATTATGTATCAACGAGAAAAATGTGAGAAGTATCAAGTTTATTCTATAGCGGGAGAGTAGGATCGACCAATGAAGGGATTAGATCAACCACTTGGGTTTCATTTTCAAAGGGGAGAATGGGGTTGAAAGATGGAAATAGATCGACCGCTTTAGTTTCACTCTCTAACGGGAGAGTGGGTTCGACTAAGGATGGGGTCAGATCGACCACTTTGTCAACTGGTTCAACTAAGGACGTGACCATATTAACCACATGATCAACCATACTGACCAACGAAGGGACCAAATTGATCATCCCATCAAATACAAGTGGGTTGAGAGAAAGCTTACGGTAAGCAATCGAAAGTTGAGGCTGGGAAATAGTCATGTCTTCCAGTAATTTTGAGGCTTCGTCCATACGAGGGAAAAGGTGAGTTTGATGACTCCCTCCGCATATCCTACATGGGAACTTGACTCTACTTTTCTTCTCCCCAACTGTATTTTGAATAGTTGATAGGAAGTTATCAACATGTTGTTCAGAGGCTAACGACATGGGTTGGTGGGGGTGTGTAGACCATGCTTTTATAACCTTGCATAGACCAAGGAAATTATTAAGAAGATGGATACCCTTACAAATACTACAAGGGTACTTGGGATTACATGTTTGAGTTGTCTTGGGATCATCAACACTCCCAACACGATAGTCAGTAACTGGTTGTCTTCCAACATGTCCAGAAATTGTTGGAAGTTTATACCCTTGTTGATTTTTCTTCTTCTTAATATGCCTTTTCTTCTTCTTCTTATCCATTGGGTTACTAGATTTAGATATTTCACTCGGTGAAGAAGATGAAGTGGAAGAAGACCTTGCAAGTGAAGAAGGTGAAGAAGATCTTACTGGTGAAGAAGGTGAAGGATCAACATGATATTAATGCCCTTGGGGGGGAGTGCTTATAATTGAAGCACTCACTGCATTTAGGATTACTAGAGCAGAAAAAAACCACATCGGATATGCAATCGTGAGACCTGTAAGGCTCAAAGTAGCAATGTAAGGAGGACCAACATTTCCATAAGAAGGAAAAACTAAAGGTTCCCCTAGGGCAGGGGTTCATTTATTGGTTGTTCTAGGTACCAATGCCATATAAACAAAAATCCAACCTACAGTCTACAAGGGAAAACAAACATCACACTCTAAAATCTAGGAAGCAAACAAGCAAAAAAAACTTTCTCACAATGAACGCACTAGTTGGTGATGAAATCCAATGTCTCGGGATCAAAGTAGGAAAGGGTTGAGATAGAGCGGGTGGGAAATTTACGTTGAGAACCTTCTTAATGGACTTATGCCTTAGTGAAATATCCCACACATAATCATGGGTACACCCTCCAAGGAGCCCGAGTGAGTTTGGCCAATGTCGATTCTAGGTACAACGAAGACTTTCCCCTTCACCGTCACCTCATGTAAAGAACCTAAAGAGAAAGGCCATTAAGGTTACCAAATACAACAATGATGCTTGGGGAAATAATCAACAATCTGATATACACACAAAGGCAGGGTATCTAAGCCTGAAATCGAATCGATAAGGTCCACACAAGATTTTCTTCTCAAGTGATCCCCAATAATACACACAATCACTACACTAGGACCAACAAAGCAAGGTTAGTAACTCTGCTGGCACTAATGTGACCTCATGATTGACCCTTATGTAAGAAGGGCTTCCCAGAACAAAATGCAATAAGAGGATTTCACCGCTCCCTAACTCAATATTCTATGTTTGTTTGCAGCTTTGGAAAGTTATCTTTCACACCTATTCCAAATCCCTAAAACTAATCTAATGTAGGTTTTCTACCAAAAAATATAAAAATGTCTAATCAATTTTTATAAGCGCTTTATTTTTAAGGCTGTTGTTACTCAAGAGAAAAATGGCGTCGACTAAATGATGTTTTGACCGACTCTAAACAATGCAAAGAAATGAGACTGAAAATATTTCACTTCAATGAAAGCTATATTACGATAAGGAGAAAACATTTATTATTCCCAGATGCACAATGTCCCAAAATTTTATTAAACTCATTGATATCAAGATCTTCAATAAATGAGCCAAAGAGACTATACACCAATACATGATTCTTGGGTCTCCCAACCACGAGGGGGAAATTGTTTTAAGAATTCAAGACCAAAAAATGCCAAAAACCATGCAATTTCTCTACTTCAAATGCAAAAATGCCCCCAATCTAATGCAAAGAAAGAAATTAAAGATTCTATTTCAAAGATACACTAAAAGCAATAGCGAGCTTCAAAACAAAAGCAACCCAAACTACAATTTTTCTTTTAAAACAAAATATTCAGAAAAGGAAGTGATCTTTCACTAAATAATTCTAAATAAAAACAAAGATGCTTCGTAACTGAAAGACACTTAAAGCAAGAGATCAAATATTTCAAAATAAATCAAGCTAGAAAAAAGAAGAGATGGCTAAAAGCAGAAAAGATGATGTCAAGCAAACTGTAACCAGACTAAAAAATCCACCCCAAAACCAAATTTAAGATCTGGGAAAAGAGGAAAAATTTGACTATCACTCGAAAAAATTTCTACAGGAATCGTCGCAGGATACAGAAGAGCACAATGAAACTATCAAGGGTCGTCATAGGAAGTGGGAAATACATAGTGCGACGTCCTCGCTCTGGTTTTCAAAAGTAGGATGCGACAATGACTAAAAATTAGGAAAAAGTGAAAAGATGACAGAGTTCCTCAATGAAATTTCAGGATCAGGGAGTCAATATGGATCACCCAAAGACTTAGAGAATGAAATTAACTAAAACAGGCAAGACAAAAACAAAAAAGGAAGCAAATACCAAAAGAGGATGTTCCCCAGTATGGTTGCCAATTTTGTTTTCAGAAAAATTGGTAAGTCCTGACACTAACAGATCTCCCTAACTTCAACAAGAAATTAGAACAAAACAAGACATAATATAAAATTTCCCCTAAGTTTTAATTATCAAGCATACTAACTAACAAGGGATAAATGACATACCTTTTAAATGTCATTTGTCCTCACTAGCGTCGTCCTCACTCCGTCGTAAGCATTATGGGATTCTGAACCTATGAGAATACATAATCCAACGAAGTGAAAGAAACAATGTATACTTAACAAAACCTATGTATGTGATCAAGGAATCATATAATAAAATAAGGACAATTTTATGGGAAAGAAATATATTACTGTATTAAGAATATGAAAAGAAGAATACAACCATTGCCTTGATTTTGTAAGGTCCCTTCCAACAGTCCCTTGCTTCCCACACACTTCTTCTCCATGGGTCCCGAGACTATAGATTTGAAAGCCACTCACAATTTCAACTTGAAAAAGAAAAGCTCAAAGCCAACATAGGCCCAAACACTCCATATGAAATAGCTATAGCTGAAGCTAATCCAAGCTCTTGGCTAGACTAATATCTCATTAGCTGAATATCTGTAACTAATCTGAAGTTCCAAAAATTCTCTAACCATTCCCAAGCTAACTTTCCCCATGAGAACTCCTCTCCTTTTATAAACTGAAATGGATAGAATGGGGAGGTTAGGATGATTCCATGAGATCAGGGATGCAACTTAGATCCAAACCGATCAGAGGCCAACTCACCCTCGAAGCTTCTTATTCTAGAAGCACCGAGAAGATTCTCTTTTTCCTTTGTACGGGAAATCGTTGCACCCTCAATACTGAGAAAACTGTGATGTTCTCGCAGGAAACTATGGTGCAGCCTACATTGATCCTAGATCGTCGCACCCTCAAAGTTGAGCAGGGTGCGACGATCCTTTTTTATAAGGTTTTTCACAAAGGAAATTATAATTTATCTTTCTAGAAAAATGTGTCTTCATTCTTCTTCAGGGATTAAGGCCATTGATCCTTCTAAAGAAAAAGGATAGGTGTACATCATTAATGGTCATAGGGGTGACGAAAATAATGTGTATCAGGATCAAAGAAGAGTAGGAAGAGGTAGAACATGAATCTCTTGCCGAACATAGAAGGAAAGATGAAAAGAAGTAAAGGGAGCTTGAATTTATTGAAAAACTAAAGAGAGATTAGGAGAAGAAGTTCTGACAACAAGAATGAGACTTGAAGCTACAACAAGAGAAAGGATGGGTTGATGAGATGAAGAGGATCCAAGAAGAAGCATATAGATGGCATAAGAAAGAAGAATTGGAGTGATTAGAGAAAGAAAAGGCAGAAAAGGAGCAAAAGAATGGTGAAGAGAAAAGAAAACCAACTACTACGGTGAAGACTAGTGAAATCATAAACCTGATAGGAGAAGAAGATAAAGGGGAAGAATTTTGTGTCCCCATCATCAATGAAAACACCAGTTCCAAGGAAACTCCATCAATCCCATCAAAGGAGAAGAACGAAGAAGGTGAGAAAGGTGGGAATGAGGAAAAATATGGAGATGAAGAGAAGAATGAAAGAAAAGGGAAAGATGACTCTCACTTAGACAATAATGATCCCTCTCACCAAGGTGAAGGTGAAACTTATTCAAATAACAATGATTCAAAGCAAAGGCCACCTTATGGGCATAATCACAAGGTGTCTTCAATAGGAGGAAAAGGAAAATTTACAGATGACTAGGAAGGTGAAAGCAATCGGGGTGGTGAGAAACAAGACAAGAAGAACAATGGCATTGGGATAAATGGTGAGTTGAAACACAATTATAATCATGACAATAAAACAAATGAAGCTGATACAAAGCAGGATAAGAAGGAAAACATGAAATCAACACCACTTCCGAGCAAACCCTAGAAGATGGTGAGAAAAATGAGAAACACAATGAAGTTTACCATGTGGCTCATCAATGCTAGGAGAGGATGTAGGGAAGAAGAACAAGGAAAATACCCAAGAAAACGTCACAAATACTGAGAAGCTCAATCATATAGTGAAGAACGTAGGAAGGGATTCCCCGCCAATGAGATTACTCATGAGCTAGTATCAGAGCACTTTTATACTACTGGAGTATAAACAACATATTGTCTTAGGGATATCGACCCATCCCTCAACCAATTAAGGATCTAGATGACTTAAAGATCTTCACTTATGAAAAAAAACAGAGATCTATAGTAAAAAGAAATCATAGAAAAAGGAAGGTCACACTAGATAGTGGTGTGCTGAGCACGATAACATAAGTCATCATAGATATTAAGAAGGCTAAGGCAAGCCAACTCTACTCAACATTATTAGCTATCTCTCATGCCTCTTGTGATAAGGAAGTGGTGGAAGAAAGAGAACTAGAGCAAGTGAGAGTGGAAATAGCCTCTCTCAATCACCATGTACGATACCACCAAGAGGCTGGGGGAGAAACAAAATTTAAGGTAGAACTTTTGGAAATAAATGACAGATGTATCAAGGTGCAAGAAGATTTGATAATGAAGGAAGTAGCTATGTAGTAGGATTCCTTGATGTTTGAGATAACTTATAAATATATAAATTGGTGGGATAGGAAGGGAGATGGAACCTTAGAGAAAGTTGAGTTCATTCGAGTAGTNCATATAGAACTGCTATCAGATGGGCGGATGGCTCAAATAAACTCAACAACTAAACATTGGGCCAAAATTTTGGATGAACCCAAAGCCATAGTTGATGAAGAATGGGAATGTTGATTTCGAGTCTAGGACAAGATGAATCAATCGATGGCAAGTATCCAAATGCCAATTTTAAGCTCTCCTTTTGAGTTTCAGGTGATCGATGAGGTGTTAGCCAACTTGCAGCGGTTGGTCGACGAGTACAAAGAAAATATATAGAAAATTGTTGCTATGGAAATGGGGCACATGAAAATATATGTTGTCTTCCAGGTCAAGGTCATGGATCGAATGAAATGATTAACTAACATAATGAAGAAGTACACCCTCCGATTCCACGACAACAAGCACAAGCTAAGTATTCTAATGGACCAACACAAGTTTCTATTCATTGAAAGTTGCACTCGACTCTTCAGGGAATGGACCGACTATGTAGACGGACATGCAAGCTTTAAAACCCCCAGATTGCCTGACTCATCATGAATCGAATTGATATTTACCTATTTTAAGTCACTGAGGTGGAAATTTTCTTGAGTTTTAATTTGTATAAATAAACGAGTTTTCTAGATATAAAGGACCTTTTTGCAGTCAATCAATTTTGTTGTTTATTGTATTCAAGAATTATTTCAATAGTTAATATTGAAGCTCCACTACAACTTGGAATTGATTTCAAAACCAATTCCGTGATCTATGTTTGCATTATGGATTGTTCTACAATGGATCATCTTGTATCGATGTCTAGTAAGATATTCAGTGACCAAGTTATCTTGTAAATGAATGTTTTCCATATCGATTTCTCATCAGGGATGATTTTAGGGGCTAAATTTTGCTCATGGACTAATTTTTCATGGTTTTTCCAAAAACGAGATTCGCTATTTTAAAATGATTCGCCCAAATTCTATAGGATAAAATTATTTTACCTTAAAAATCGCCAAAATTTTATACAAACTATATAAAATCCTTAGAAATTTGAATATTTTTACAAAAATATCGCCAATCATTTATAGTTGGCATATGAAGGATTAGTAAGATTCTCCAAGGTTTATACATTTTAAAATAAATTTCCATCCTTAAAATCATCCCTGTTTCTCATATTCTTGTTTAAATATGCATGTCAATGTATTTCAAGGTTTTATCTATCACAATTAGAAAATATGGAATTACTTCTTTATAACTGACAAGCCTTTAAGAAAGCTATTTCATACATGTGTGGTGACTACTATATAGTCTTTTCAAAGAATTATTTCCAAAGAAGATATATGTATCAATAAATTTGCTATTTGTTACTTTAGTTCCTTTAAGAAAGACTATTTTATTCTACAAGTTCTATTTAGACATATCAGTTGACATAACTAATTTTGTAATCCACCCATTTATAATCACTTTCTATAATATCATTAGAAAATACCAAATAGAATAGAAAATAGAAAATACCAAGTGAATAAAACCAATAGAATCTTAATGCCCATCGAACAATTGTCGAACCATTAATATGAAGAATCACACTATTCTGAATGAAGAAGAGTCTAATTGGGCCTCATCTCCAGGTGTGATTCCTACTATTGAGTTAAAGGGAACATGACCCCCTCAACATATACTTCATCCTTTTGTCTTGTCTTTTCTACCCCGACATCAATCTCAACTTTCTTCTCTATTTCTTCTTGAATTCTCCATTGTTCTTCTTCCTTGGTTTCAACTCTCTTTTTGAAACGTTCTTCTCTTTTCTCTTCTTTGGCTTCAAATTCAACATGAGCTTTAGCTTTAGCTTCCTTATTTAGTATCTCAACTTCTAGGTCTTGATTTATTTTTGACTTTGCTTCAACTTGCAGTCTACTTCATCTTCCTTTTTTTTCTTAGTTTATGCTTTTTTATTCCTTTCTGCTTCAACTTCTGCCTTCGCCTTGGCATTAGATTCCTCATTCTTGTCTAGTTCTTCCTTCTTCGAAATTTTTTCTTATGTTTTTTCTTTCTTCTTAGCCTTTTCTTTAGCTTTGGATTTTTTAAAATCTTCTATATTTCTTCTTTTTCTCTTTCCTCTTCTCTTGGAGGGCCAATTTTTCAACATCCATGATTTCAACTTCTTCCTTTTTCTTCTTTTCCTTTTCCTTTTCTTAAGCCTGAAGTTTGTTCAAGACTTATTCAAAGGTAAGTTCTCTCCTTTTGGATTCATTTACCTCATTGTTTTCATGCTTGTAGGGGGAATTAATTCTCATTTATGACTTGTGATCATCCACAATGTTCAAGGGGTCATGAATTTGAAACCTTTCTAATGGTAAATGATATTTATTCATCTTTTCTCTTTCAATTTTTCCCCAAGTAGAGTTTTTCAACCCGTACATGCCTATGTACATTAGATAAATAGGGCATAAATTCTTCTAATGTTTGGTTAGGAAAGCATTATAACAATGTAAAGTTGTTTGGTATCCTATTTCCTAAATGAGTAATCTATTAGGCACATATGAAGGAAGTGCATGAGGTGTTTGAGTTCCATAGACTTTGGTATAAGTGGAATGCTCATCTAGGTACCAATATCGAATGTCCTTCAATATTTCCACTTTTGATGATATAATTGGGTAGGGAACATAGAATATGGGTTCATATAATGGAACCAAAAAACAATAACAAATGAGAGAAAAGTGATGCTTATATTTATGATTCCATAAATCCTTAAAATAAACATGAATAAGTGGTTACTTAGGTGACCAAGACCATCTCGTTCCTATCCAATAGTTGCAAGCATAGATTGCATCTAACAAATAAGAGGACATATAGAATTCTGGAACCCTTGTTAGTGTATTAAACTTAACCCTTCCAATTGCTTCTACCAATGAATTAGATAAAATTGTTTCTCAATTAAAAATCTTTTGTCTTTTAGTGATATCATAAATCATAGGAACCTAGGAAAATTTCATATGACTCAAAACATTTTCACCATATAAACTGCTTACCAATTGAATGGCCCATACATATCTTGATCTAAAATGGTTGGTAAGAAAAGGATTACCGTTAGAGATATTACACACTCACCTAGGTAATTCTTTCCCTCAGGTTGATAGTCTAATGTTGAGGGTGCTTCCATAGATGAGAATATTCTCTCTTGAGAATTTTCCCCTAAAAATTAGGGCAACTACAAAATAGGGTGCTTTCCTTCTTCAGTTCAGATTCAGTTACACCTCAATTGTACTAGTGAATGACACTTATGCATGGTTTCCCCTAAAAATTAGGGCACCTAGAAAATATGGTGCTTTACCTCTTCAGTTTAGATTTAGTTACACCTCAGTTATACTAGTGGATGACACTTATGCATGGTAAGAATAGATTACATCTAACAAATAAGAGGACATATATAATTCTGGATCCCCTGTTACTGTATTAAACTCAACCCTTCCAATTGCTTCTACCATTGAATTAGATAAAATTGTTGTTCAAATAAAGATATTTTCTCTTTTAGCGATCTCATAAATAATAGGCACCTAGGAAACTTTCATATGACTCAAAACCTTTTCACCATATAACCTGCTTACCAATTGAATGGCCCATACATATGTTGATCTAAAATGGTTGGTAAGAAAAGGATTACCGTTGGACATATTAAACACTCACCTAGGTAATTCTCAAGCTTCTCTCTCTTTATGTTTTCTCTCTCGCAATATTTGTGTGATTTTTCTACTATCTAGGAACTTTGTGACAAGTTTCCATGAAAATTCACATGGTATCAGAGCTTTTCTACTAGGAGAAAGCACATAAGAATTTTATTTGTAGGTTCAGGAGGAAGATGTAGTAAAAAAGAATGGATTTTTTTTTCCAGAAATTGTTCTCATACCACATAACTATTTCAAGTGGAAGCTAAAAATTATACATCAGCTCAGATGTAGAGGCTTGTACCAAATAAAAATGGCTACAGAGGTTGAGCCAACATCAACTATCGATAAAAACAGGTATCTCAACTACATGGATGAGGCCTATGGCCTTATCTGCATGTCAATGTCCCTTGATATATTGTTTCACATTTAAGCTTGTACTAGTCCAGATGAGATTTGGAAAAAATTGGAGGATCTCCTTGGAAAACATGATTAAATGAGAGGCCACATGCTCGAGCTAGAGTTGAATTCCTTTGATCCGAGAAGCTTTGATAACATCCAAGACTTCTTCACAAAGTTCAAGTCCCTTGTTCTTCATCTAAAGGGATGTGGTATTGACAAATCAACTCAAAACAATCGATTCCTTTCTATTTTGGAAAAAATTGTTCTGGAGTATGCTATGTTTGTATCAACATTCCATGCAGTGAGATTCAATTTAGTAGAAACATGGAAAATTTTGACATTGGATCAATTTATTGAGTCCTTAATGCATGAGAAAGATAAGATCATCAAAATGGGGACAATCAAGGGTTCCAATGTGCATGCATTTGCTGTGCATGAGAGTTGCAACACACTCAATCCAAAGTCCAAGTAGAAAGGAAAGGGAAAGGCACATTCTGAACACAAGAAGGAAGGCAATTCCAAACCCTTGATGATTCCTCTGGCTCCAAAGGTGGAAAGGGAAAGAAAGGGAAGTCAATATGCATTCAATGCAACCACGACTACCATCCTAAATCATCATGCATGAAAAGACAATAGATCTCATGGAAAAGGTGCTTCAACAGAATAATCTCGAGGATTGCATTCCCGAGAATGCTAAGAAGAATCCAAGAGACCAATCGCCAGACAAAAGAGGTAATTATCATACTTTAATTGCTATTAATTATTCTCCCAATGCATGGATCCATGATTTAGGTGCATCCCATCATATGAAAACCTCAAAAAATGTTTTATCGTCTATTACTACATAAACAGGTCCTCCCACCCTCATGGGTGATGATAATCTAGTAGAGTTCATTGGACATGGGAGAGTAGAACTCCAACATGGAAGTTTTGAGAACATATTTCATGTTCTAAAACTCTTTGTGAATCTACTCTCTGTTTATCAGATAACACATTCTGGCATAAGAAAAAGAGTGGAATTCACACCTGATTCTGTAACCATATATGACATACATGATAACTTAAATATTGTTGTTGGTGAGGTAAATAAACAGTATCGTTTTTGTACATTTAGTAAGTTTATTGCTAAATTTGATTCTGCTTTACTACTAATGCATGATGATAATGATAGTATACTTTGGCATGAGATATTTGGTCATCTAAACTTCAAATACATGGAAAAAATCAGCCAACAGGGAATGGTCACATGCTTTCCTGAAATACACGTTTCTAAACGAGTTTGTCAAGGTTGCATTCTTAGAAAACATCCTCAAGAGATGTTTGAGACCCTTTCTACATCCATCCATCAAAAAGGTGAGGTACATGCTTACATTTATTGATGATTTCTTATGATACACTTGGGTATATTTTCTCAAGCAAGATTCCAAAGTTTTTGAGCATCTCAAATACATCAAAGCTCATGTAGAGACTTAATCGAGGAGGAAGATCAATATCCTTCACACATACAATGGGGGGAATATGTGAATCGATATGTCCAACATATTTTTTCAGAGGCATGTATGGGTCCTAATGGTTAAGAACATTTGTTTCCTCCTTGGAGGTCATAGGTTCAAATCCAGAGGGGGGTAGAGTATGTATGCTTGTGTAGAATTTAGCATTCAAATTGATGTGTGGAAGGGGTCCCTTGTTCCAAAAAAAAGGGGGTATCATACACCAATTTGGTGTTTGTCTTGGACGTGACATTAAAAAAAGTTTATTATTATACAATACCATACAATCCAAAAGTAAAATGAAGTAGCTGAGAGGAAGAAAAGATCCCTCAAAGAGATGGCCACTTGCAAGTTGCATGCAATGTCTCTTCCTTCCAAGCTTTGGGATGAGGCACTTAACTATGATAACTAAATTCAGAATAGATCTCCCCGAATATCTGTCAAGGATAGGAATCCCTTTGAGGCATAAAGTGACATCAAACTAGAAGTCACCCACTTCATAATATTTGGATCACGTGCATGGGCCCATGTACCCTCTAAAGAGAGGAAATAAATAGATCCTCAGAGCACCGCATGCATCTTCATGGGATATACTGGTAGTGTGAAGGGTTAAAATCTAATAGATCCCTTAACAAACAAGCTCATTATTGAGCAAAGTGTTTAGTTTGAGGAAAGTCCCTTGCATGCACCATTGGAGCCACATGCAGAGAACTATGCAATTCCGCTTGCAAAAGACATCAAAGATGATAAGTCCACTCATTCAAATCATGGTTCAAATATGATTTATAATATGATGAGCATGTCGATCATGAGCATGTAGATGCCCAAGTGGGCACAAACCACCCTACAGGAAACATGTGACCTTGTGGGGGATCCAAAGAATCATAGGAGGACAAGGTATCAGTTTGAGGATCCTCCTCATCCACTCACAACTATTGAACCAGTGATTCCCATGCATTGCTACATAGTTCTAGCTTTAGAACCACAGACCTATGCAAATGATGCAAGGAATCCCTTCTAGGAAGTTGCTATGCAGGAGGAGTATAAATCTCTCCTCAAGAACCATAATTGGGATCTGGTTCCACTTCTCTATATACGAATCTTATCATATGCAGATGGGTCTACAGGACCAAGAAGGTAGTAGATAGACAAGTGAGTAGGTACAAGGTGTAATACCTCTAGGTCGAACCCCAACTATAAATGTAAATGCAAATGTACTTAAGTTGGTGAGCTCTTTGATATCATTTTGCATGCACCTTCCCTTCTATAGTGTGCACATGTACTGTGCACTAAAATGATGAAGTGTGCACATTCCAGGATACTGCGCGCAACAAAATTAAGTGCACACAATTTTGAGGCTAGAGATCCTTTGTGTATATGTTGTGTTTTGAGGTTGGTGAGTCAGGATGCAGAAAATACATTATATTTTTAATGTAAATGTAAATGTAATCACTTGAAAATATTAATTAAAAACACATCACTATGACAGACCAACCATGTAAAAGAGTATGGGGGACTAAACTCCACTGGTTTGGGAAAGGGGGCTAAAACTTAAGGATAAGGGGCTAAGCTAGGGAGCTTAAGCCAAAAAGAAATATTATATTAATATTCCTTAAAGTATAAAGTATGGATAATTATTTTATCCTAAGTTATAAGGATGGGGACAAGTGGGCTAAATTTGTTCTCAACATGACAAATGTCAAGTTGGGAACATGCATACATATAGTTTGGACTTAGTACATTTTCCAATCATTTCCATCATCATTAACTCACTCATTAAGTTGTCCTTCGTACCTTCCTGTCACTGTACCTATAATTGTACCTATACTTGTACCTGGTTAGATTAGGTGCTAGACTGAAGAAGTCGGTTGTCAGGCCCATGGGATATTGAAGAGGCAGGTTGTCAGGCCCGTGAGAAATTCTCTCTAGGTTAGAGAATTGTTGGGAATTTATTTCCCGAAGGTGCCAAACTATAGCTACAGGTCTTTGAGACTTCCTGTCCGGCCTGTTGCTGAAGTCTCAGAAAGGAAGTTGGGTAGCCAAAGGTATGTTTAACAAAGAAGGGGCACACTTCCTGGGGTGGGACAGACATGTGGGGAATGAGGGACTTTAGGCGGTTAGTTTGAGTTGGCACCTGTGACATAGTTTTTCCTATTGTCTGAGATACATAATTCTGGTTAGGAATTCCTTTACCCGGGTGGAGTTTAGTCCGAACTCGGGGG
Organism: Picea mariana; assembly: GCA_032191745.1. NCBI lineage: Eukaryota > Viridiplantae > Streptophyta > Pinopsida > Pinales > Pinaceae > Picea > Picea mariana. The sequence goes on from JASDQU011400770.1 coordinate 55,587, forward strand.
TGATCCACTGCTGAGAGTTTTGAGTAGTGTGGTCTAAGGTTGGGAGGAACGTGGAAGGTTTGCACGCAGTTGGTGATATGTTTACCAAGATAAGTGTCAATTGTGTGTTAAATGATATGCTGCATTATTATGTATGTGTTTATTTTTATGGGTTTTTCGTGTGTGTGTTGCATGTGTATTTTTATGATTATTTTGTATGAATCTATGCATTTCTAGAGTTTCTATATGTTTAAATTTTGTATATAGTTTGAAAATTTTAAGTGGCATAGCCTAGTTGGATGATGGGGATGATACGTATAAGAGCTCTTGTTTTACAACACTGAGCCTGGATGGGTCAAGAAAGTTTAATTGAAGTGAAATTTCACAGAGAATTTGATTTCAAAGTGGCCAAATTTCAAGTTACAGTGTCTCTATGGTAAAAATCAGAAGCAATTGCGTGGAATTGGGCAAAAGCCCCAATTTTTGTTGTTAAATTCATGGGAAAAATGAGAAATTTGGACTAGTGGTGAGATATTCTTAATTTAATATCTATTATAGAAAATTCAAACCTGGAATTGGTCAAATTTGAAGTTACAGGGAAGCCATGGCAGATGGAGCGATATTAGTTGATTAAAATTCTCAATTTTGGAAAAAAATTTCGTTCTAGGAATGTCAACCAACAACGATTTGTTGTTGTAGAGGTTGAATTGGTGTTGACAGAGTGAAATTGAAAAAAATTCATAGGTGTAGAATGTCCATGGTGAAAATTGGGAAAAGTTTGGTAAAAGCCCCAATTTCTGCAGTAGAATTCATGAGGAATTGGTGCACACAAAAATGAAGGTGTGTAGGTGTGCACACTAAAAATGTGTGATGCACAATGAAAATCTTGTGAAGTGTGGAAAATAAGGGTGTGCGGCTACGCACACTAAAATTTGGTGCTGCGGAGTACAAGTTGGGATGCACGGAAAAATATTGGTGCATGGGTGTGCGCACTTAAATTTGGCACTGCACGGTGCAGAGTGGTAATGTGCGGAAAATGATGGTGCATGAATGTGCATACTTAAATTTGGCATTGTGTGGTGCAGAGTGGTAATGCATGAAAAATAATGGTGTGTGGGTGTGTGCACTTAAATTTGGCGCTACGCGGTGCATAATTGGTAAGGCGTGAAAAATAACTGTATGCGGGTGTGCACACTTAAATTTGGCGCTGTGCAAAACATAACTAGTTAAGCGCGAAAAAATACTAGTGTGCAGATGTGTGCACTAAATTTATCACTGTGCGGTGTATATTGGGTGGCACATGCGTAATATTAGCATGTGTGGTGTGCATAGTATTGGAAGAGTGCAAAGGATTTTTGTTGGTGCACGTGCAATGTTAGTCTGCAATTCATGCATGTTGGATATTCTTGCCACGTGACAGTTTAATTAATGGTGCGTGCAGAGTCTTGGTGCGTGGTGGGAGCGTACTAAACTTTGGCATGATGTAGCACATAGAGTGCAATGCGTGCAAAATATTAGCATGTGACACAAAAATTGCGCGCAACAGGTATTAGAGCTTGAACCAAAATTGTGCGCGATAGATATTGGCATGCGACAAAAAAGTAGTGCGCACCAGATATTGGTGTGACAGAGAAGTGATCCACATTGGTTATAGGTGTGCGGAGCATGCATTACCTTACAGTGTTGCTGCGCATGCTAAATATTGGTGTACATTTTCAAATTTGAGCATGCGAAGTCATTTGGATGGTTTACAACAATAGAAAGCCAGTGAATTTCTGCAACATTTCTATACTGTTTGAAGGTCATCTTTTTGCGGTGCATTTTTGAGGCCCTAAACATTGTTTTTAGCTACTCAAAAACCACGAGAACAGACTGTACAAAGTTACACTTTGTCTCTGCATCTCAAATGAAAGAGCTTAGAGAGAGATTTCTAATGGTGTAAATTGTTTGTCAAACAAAGCTTTTATGAGGAAGTTACATGACAAACAATGGAGGGTAAATTTTAAGACCCAACTAACTTCGAAGAGCCATAACTTTCTACTCCAAAATCATATTGAGGCACATGAGCCATCTATGGAAAGATATTGAACCATAGAAAAAATTCCTAGAGATGAATTAAAATTTTGGGCATGTTAAAAAAATTCAATATGGCAAAGAAGGCACTTGTAGCATTCCATACCGAAAACACTAATTGGCCTAGAACTTCAGCAGGATGTAACTAGCAGCCCAGAACCCAGAAAGAGGTGAAACTTGGAAAAAATGTACAAAATATGTATATGAATAAACCTGATTCAAATCCTACCAAAAATCTAATGGAGTAGGTGGAAAAATGCGTAATTATAGTGCATATTTGCACCAAGATGAAGTCTGAAAATAAGAATTAATGGACAATTTTCAAATAACCATAACTTCCTTCTCAAGACTCAGAATTGAGCATGGAAGCAGACGTTGGAAAGGTCTTGGATAGTAGAATATAATTATTCACCCATAAAATTGATCTAGTTAGTCAATTCTTCAGGAAACTAGAAGAAATAATTTTGATACATTATTGAACCAAAATTGTACATAATTTCATGAATATGTTAAATTATTTCGCTTAACAAATTTTGTTGGCTTCACATTTTGCAGAGTTAACAACTGTTAGATCATATTAGGATCATGACAATGTGTATAGGGATGGAAGATACACATGGGGAATATATTTAGGAAGATGATATCAGAGGGATGGATGTCCATATGGGCATTGAAGGAACAAACTCAAATGGACATGGAGAAGGAAAGGAAGAAACCATGAATATGGTAGAGACCATTAAAAAATTGCAAAAGGATGTCCAAAGCGATAAAGATGATAATGAAAGGCTTATGAAATCAAAGGAACAATAGGAATAATTCAAAATGAAGTTAATGCAGAGCTTGAAGAAAATAAAAAATAAATTGGATAAGGAGAGTGGCTCAAGAAAATCAGGAAGTCACAGGTATCCTGATGAGAAAATAAGAAAAAGAAGTGTTAGCACACATCACCATCACTCACTGAGGCATTCCAATAGGAGAGAACATAGAAACTCAAGTTCATCCCCTGTAAGGAAGCATAAGTGGTCTGGGGTGGATGAGCTATGAGGAGAAATGAACAAAATCAAACCTCCTACATTTGATGGTGAGCACAAGAAGGATGAATATGCAGAGACATGTCTGCTAGGTATGAGAAAATATTTTCAATTGCATAACTACTCTTCATACGCAGAAGGAATAATTGACATCTATCAACTCAAGGGAAAGGCATCCATGTGGTGGGATCAACTTGTGCAGGTGAAACACATTAAAGAGAAAAATGTTACTTGGAAGGAATTCAAGAAGTATTTCGAAAATAAATACTTGACTAAGTGATACTATGACAAGAAAATGAAAGAGTTCTTTGAAATCAAACTTGAGAGTATGACCATAGATGAATATGAAATAAGGTTTTTAGAACTGCTGAAGTATGTTTCTTTAATCAAGGATGAGACAGTTAAGATTCATAGGCATTTGAGTGGGTTTCCATCATTCATCAGTGACAAGATACAATATGATGATCCCAAAACATTGGAGTAGACCATAAGGTGAGCTAAATGCCTATATGATCAACATAAAGGAAAGCCAACTTTCCAAAAATCTTCGGAAGACAAGAAGAAATTAAAGATGGATCAGAGGAAGAAGGGGATTGAGCCACCATTATTTAGAAACAGTCCTCAGGGATAGCCAACTTCCAGAGAGCCCAGAACAATTGAGTCAGGTGGGAAAAGGCCAAAGAAAACACCTATTCAATGTTGGGGTTGTAAAGGAGATCATATGTATAGAGATTGTACTTAGAGAGGTGAAAATGTGAGAACTGTTCACAATGTACAACAAGATGAAACAATGGAGGACATGGGCAAAACATGTACCAAGGATCTATGCATCTCTGGACAACAAGGAAGAAGATTTTCAGTCACATATGATTGAAGTTGAATGTATGATCAACAAACAAACCATTTCTATTTTAATTGATTCAAGAGCTAGTCATAGTTATATAGATCCTAATATGGTGGAATGATTGCATTTGCCAAGAAGCAAGCATGGAAAATATTGGTTGGTGCAGTTGGCTACCAGAGCCAACAAAAAGTTAATGAAATAGTTAAGTCATGTCATATGGACATGAATGGACTAAACACCATGGAATATTTGAACATATTGCCTTTAGGTTCCTATGACTGTCTAATTGGGATGGATTGGTTGGACCAACATCACACTATCCTAGACTGTCATAACAAGGCATTTACTTGCATGGATGGGGAAGGAATCCTAAGGATAGTATAGGGAATTCCCAAGGTAGTAATTGTTAGAGATATTTCAACATTGCAACTGAAGAAATGTTACAGAAAAGGATGTCAAATATTTGTAGTTCATATGGAAGAAACACCTAAATATAGGGTGTCAAATATTGAAGTTTATGCAGTCCTAAAAGAGTTTGAATATGTTGTTATCACTTTGTAAATTCCCATAGGTTGTATAAAGGGAAAAAATAATTTACAAGAGGTAACCTTAACCAACCACTTCGAAACTACGATCTAGCCCTGCCAGTTTCAGAGAGGGATCTCTCTGTAAGATTTAGATTTGTTTGGATTTTTCAGATTTTAGGCTAGTTATAAAGAATAATACCGAGTTGTTTGTGTTTTTTAAATAGATTGGCTGAATGTTATTTACACTTCCATTGGGCTATGGGGTCTGTTTCAGAAAAAGGAGAATAGAGGACAACTTTTAAAAGATTTGTTTTATAGGGCAAGGAAATGCAATTGTTGGATCCTTTTAGGAATAAAATGATGGATTTGAAGAAAAGGTGAGATATCTGTTAAACCAAAGAAGCAATTAAGAATTTTTTTATTATAACATTAGAAAGAAAACATATAAATCTGGAAAAGATTAAGAACAGAGTACGCAATGGAAAATTATGCAACTTTAACTTCTTTTAGAGATTAGATTAGAAAACAACATGATAACTGAGAAATAAAACTTTTATGAAGACAGATAGAACTTCACCAACAATTAACACGCAGGAATACTGTGAAAAGTCTCCTTGTATTACTTGAATGATATCTTTGAAAAAAATACATATTACAACTTGCTCGGGTGTAAAACTCAACCCTCAGAACTTCAAAGTTTGAAGTATTTATAATAAAGATTACAAACGATCCTATCATCAATGATCAGGACGTGGCAGATGCTATTTTTAACTATCTAGATAACAAGATGAAAAAATATGGGAACTGATGATGATGTGTCGAATCTCTCATACTGATCTTGGGGAGGCATGTTGGTGATTCATTCATATGACTTTGACTGCATTAGATGCTGACTTGGACAAAATATTTATCTTTATTCGATCAATTCGCACAACTCATCCCATCTCTGTGTACCGGGGATGGTAACTTTCAATAACCGATGGTAGACTTTTTCCATCTCGGTATACTTAGAAAAAGTCGGCTTGGTGAGGAAAATGTACTTGACTTCATGGTATATGCTGAGGTTAGGTTGCAAAGTCTCCAGGAACGCTTTGCCTGTGATGCTGTCCTGTATCCCTGAAAACTTGGAACTGTCTTTGGCCATGGTGGCAATCTTTTGCTTATAATCTGACAAAGTCATCAATTTATTATTTAGGACAAGTAAACCAGGAAGGCCCTTCTTCTGTAAGGCCTCAATCTTGCTAAAAAATATCTGAACCCCAATGTCCATGTTTTGAGCTTTCTCCTCCAACTGCAACATTAATCCTCTCTTGGTCAACACTCTTTTGACTTCAAGGATAATTTCTGTCCTGTCTTCAACTTTTAGGTCTTCAATCTCTTCCTTGGTTTTTGAATTCAAAAACTTGATGATCTCGTTGGCTGTTGAGGGCATCTCACCCAGCTTTGTTCTTATCCTATCAATGGCCTGCCTACTCTTTAACACCAGATCATGTTTCTCGAACATGATTTGCACCATGGGCCAAATTTCATTTATGGATTTCGAGATATCTGTCCATATATTTTTCTTAGCCTCTGCTAATGTCTTACTTGCCACTGTTTGTTTCTGAAGCTGTTGTATTTCCTGCTTGAGTTTCTTTGATACTTGTCTCTCAATATTGTATCTTATTTGGAAAGAAGACTTGAGTTCCTGTAGAATTTCAATCTCCATTTTCAGCCTATTGATCTGTGTTCCCTGCAGAGTCATTTCCTCCATGGACTTTGCTAGCTCCACAGTTTTTTCCAGTGCTGTCAATGGAGTTGCTGATGGAATTTCTGCTATAGTGGTTGTTGGCACAACTGTTGTACTAACTTCTGTGATGAGAACTGCACTCAATGGAATGAATTACATCGAGTCGATTGTTCCTTCTCTTTCAATAACTTTTCCAACTCTGCCTCCATTTCCCTGAGCTGTGCATTCTACTGCATGATATGTTTCAACAATTCTTCTTTCTCGTTTTCTGCCTCGACTATTTATTTATCTTCTGAATCCTCTGTTGGTGGCAATTTCAGTTGTTTTCTCAAAGATGCAATACAACATTCTTTTTCTTCAACATTTCCTCTACTGCTTTTACATTCGAGGGATCATACCCAATCTTGAGCACCAACTCCTCTAAGGATTTTATTCTGTTATCCTTTGAAGAGGATATCTTTTCCAACTTCAATTGGGTCTGAACATTGCTTAAAGACACCTGTAACTTTGCTACTGTAGAGGAAGCATATACCAATGTGGAGAAAACCATTTCTCCAATCTATCTGTGCAAGTCCATCTGGTCAACTGGATGGACTTGTTTGGTGTCAAAAACGATAGTTGACCTCGTGTAATCAGTGATCTCTTTGGGTTGAGACACCTGTGCTTGCAGAAATTCCAGATGCATTCTTCCTTTCTCTGTGTTAAAGGCTGACAACAATCGATGTTGTGCTGTGGAAGTTTGCTTCCAAAACTAAGAGTAGGTGTTGTTGGTCAACGTCTGGTTCTTATTTCTAATCATTTCATATTTTTCAAAAATGCTCAGAGGTATAGATCCTTGTGGAGTTTGTATGGTCAGAACTATCTCTGTCTGATTCTTTGAAGAAAAATTTGACACCACCTGCTGTCTTCTTTCAATCACTGTGGCAGAGTAGGGCTCTTCCTCACCAAACATGTGAGTAGCATGAGTGGTTTTGGATTTCTTGCTGTATACCTGAAAATCTTCTGCTGATACCTCAGTGATTGAAGGTAAATCATCCTTTCTTAGCCTTTTTTCCTTGGGTACCTGTGGAGTGGTAGTCAGTGAAAAAGAGACTGAAGGAGATTCCTGTGGCTCTATATCTACTAGAGTGTTTTCTTCCCACTCTGTCTGGTTCACATACTTTTCAATTTCTCGTTTGAGGGTGTGAGCATAAGGTGAACTTTTGTTCTTGGATCTCATCTCTGCAATGATCCCACTGGGGTCATATCGCCAAATGAAACTGGTGTTGAATTTCATTTCCTTCAATAGTTTATCTGCCTCTTCCCCAATAGCTTGACTGTTGCAGATAAACGGTCCTATTTTCCCTGTGATCCTCATCTGCTGTTTTTTCTTTAGAGACAGAAAATGGATGTCATCTGAGTTTATCATGTGATGAATATGCTCCAGTGTGAATATTCAAACAGGCAGGTACTTGGGCAACTTGTATGGAGCTAGTTCACACCCATACACTCTGATTTCTGAGTGATTCTGGTATAGAAACCTGTCCCCAGTCTTTGCAATATCCGAAAGGTGCAGAACTCTTTGGATCTCCTTGTTTATCCTCGGTTCAGATCTTCCACTAAGCATGCATACAACTGGGTGATAAAACAACTCAATGAATTGTTTAAAAGTGAACTCAGTGGAGTTTCTCCTGAGCAACAACGTCCATAAAGTGACTGCTTGAGGTTTTCCTTCCTTGTCCATCTTCTGCATGTGAAAGGAAAATTTGTCTGCTTGATAGAACATGGACATGTAGGCCAATATTGAAGAATACCAGAACATGCCTTCTGTAGGGAAATTTTCCAGCTGGTCGTGTAGGTTCTCAGCCAAGAAACTGCTGTAATCGAAATGGGTGGAAAATTTCTCTTCTGTAGAGAAAATGGATAGGAAACCTAAGATAGGTTCATCCACCCATTCATCTGAGAAGTAACCGAGCAAGCAACATAGTGTGGAGATAATTTGATTTCCCTTTTCAAAAAATTAGGAAGAATGGTAGGGGGGATTCTTTTTAGGGAATTGGGCATCTTGAGGGAGGAAAAGCTCAAAGATTTGTGCTCTTTGGGGAAATGATAAGTTTTGATACATTTCTATCAAAATTTCAAGTGTAAGGGGAGAACGGGGTTCAACTCTGGGTACCTACATCATTTGATCGATGGCCTCGGGTGTAATTAGGAAAAAGGTTTCTCCGGTCGAAGACACTATGGTTCTCTGATCAGGGAGGTAGTGCGCTTGGCATTTGAGAGTGAATTCGAGGAAATGATAGATCTGGGAAAAACGATACAGGGGGAAATTTAACTGCTAGAGCCCAATTTCATCACTCTGATTGATGAAGGTGTCTTTAAACCATGATTATAGCTCAGCAAAATCAAAATCGGACGTGGTTTTTGAAATCAAGTAGTCTTTGTTTGCTAACGGGATCCAGTCGAGATCGACCAGAGGTGGGAGAAAATGCTTTTCCTTCGCATTTGACTTTTTTCTTTTGGGCGCCATTGTTTTCCACCGATACCTGCACACTGAACACACATTAGTAGGCAAAAAATCTGGTTGGATGAGGTGTTGCAGAGGTGAAGGAAAATGAGTCTTTGATACGTAGGGAGTGTGAGTGGAATGGGAACTGACCAAAATGGGGTTGAATTTGAGTGAACGGGTATCTGTTGGGCGAAAAAGGACAGGTCAGATGAATAATGGGTATGTGTCTAGTAATAAATGGCCAACAGGTCGTTTAGAGAATGAGAGGGTAAGGTGAAGGACATTTGACATGTGAGAACTGTTGACATGCAAAAAGGTGATTGGAAGATGAATGAAATGGATATGACCTGTAACGGTTAGTTGGAGGGGACATGTTGGTGGGGTGACGAAATGGAATTTGAAATTGATGTTTCGAGGTGTGACATCTCTGAATGATGGTGGTGAGTTGGAAGAATGATAGGAAGTGAATAGTTTGGAGTGGCAAGGTAAGATGTGACGAGATAATGCCACGTAGGGATGGGGTCTACCTGGACACGACTTCATTCCGGACC